>JASFDG010000041.1:63923-82788 GCA_036937095.1 Phaeolepiota aurea
GTTAAACAATGCCCTAGACAATGGAGAAAATTTCGGAAGAATTTCCTAGTTCCATCGTCAGGGAAGGCGGAATGGCCGCTTTGCTCAATTACCTGGATTTCTTCTCGATCGCCGTCCAGAGAACTGCTTTACAAGCTGCATCCAATTGTTGTCGCAACATGTCATCGGAGCATTTCCCCATGATTCGCGGAGTCTGGCCCATTATCCGCAATTGCCTCACATATTCCGACCAGCGTCTCGTCGAATTCGCATGCCTTTGCGTCATCAGGGTCATCGATTCTTATCATCGTACCTCTGTCGAAAATCTTGAGGTCCTTGTCGATACAGATTTGATCAAGGCAGTCAATCAGTTACTGCTGCCAGCAGGGGGGTCCCCTCTGATTGCCTCCAATACCTATACGCTGCTACTTCGCGCACTAGCCACTTCCGCTCGAGCTAGTCCGAAGATAACCTTGGCTCTATTGGAAGCGGATATCGTAGATACACTGTATCAAATACTTACAGGTGTCCTTCCTTCAGCTAGCAACAATGGTAGCGAGCAAGGTGGCGCTGCTGGTGGTCAGGGCTTGGGTGGAGGACTTGCCGATATGACTGTCATGGAGAACTTGGCACACAGACCAAAGGACCAAGTGGAGGAAGCGTTGAGCCTAATATCTGAACTCCTGCCGCCGCTGCCTAAAGGTAACTGTGCTTCCCCTGCCGGTGTCACGGTTGCTGACCGCTTCAACGAAAGATGGTGTCTTTGATCACAAAGGATATACCGAGAAGTCTCTCGCACGAATGGTGAAAGCAAAAGCAAAAGCGGACAGAGCTGCTGCTCGCCAAGCGGCACATGTGCCCTTGGTTGCACCAGCCCTTGTTGTCCCCCATGTTGCGCCATCAAATATCGAGGCATCTCCTGGTCCTGGAATAACTGATGGACAATCACCTGATAACGAGGATGCCGATTTAAGTGCTGCTCCCGCTGGATCCAAGGAGGTATTGCCAGATCGGACAGAGCTCCTACGTTCGAAAATCACTGTCGTTGGAAGATTCATGGAAGTTTTGGTCCCAATTCTCATTGATGTCTACGCTGCGAGTGTCATCACCCCTGTGAGGATCAAGACCTTGACGGGATTGCTCAAAGCTGTTAGCTTCCTCGACGCAGATGGACTCAAGCGTGTTCTGGCTGTATGTTCGTTTCACTATTCTCATAGCTGTAAACTAACTTATCATAGTTCGTACCTATTGCGAGTTTCGCTTCCTCTATCTTGTCATCCAAGGATCACCCTTCTCTCGTCCTGGGGGCTCTTCAACTGGTGGATCTATTATTAGGAAAAGTCCCTGCACTCTACAAGCCAACTTTCCGCAGAGAAGGCGTATTTCATGAAATTGAGACTCTGGCTGAGAGGACCATAACTTCTGGGAAATCAAAAGACAAAGACAAGGATTCCTCAGAGGCGACTGAGCTCCCTCCTGCTATTCCTATCACCTCAATTCCGGGGTTTAAGAAGTTGTCGTCCTTATCACTTGATCCTGAAGACGCGATCACCCTAAGGGCCCGGGTGATACAGTTCAAGCACCTCAGCGGCGAGGAGGCTGCCGAGGAAGATTCTGCCTTCGAAAATCTTCGACAGTTGGTGGAACGTTTATCACTACAACGTGCAACGGAACAGGAGCTCACCTCAGCTCTATGGGAGCTTGCTGGCCTCTTTTCTTCACCTCATACGTCAGTCTCAAGCTTCGAACTACTTCAAAGCGGCATTGTAGATGGATTGTTGCGATTCTTGAGTGATGACAGTAGAACCGGTCAGCCTTTTCATTCACCTGATTTATCTCGTACTAAATGTGTAAGAAGTGAACGTAAAACTTCGAAAGGAAATATTCCTTGATGCATTTGCCAGTCGTAAATTGAAACCTATGGTAAACGGCCAAAATCCGTTTTCAATTCTTGTCAAGAAACTGCAAGAAAGCTTGACAAGAATGGAAGCATTCGATGTAATTACGGTCGCGCAAAACAGTGACGGTGAGTTAATTACTCACGATAAAGTTTTACCATCATTGATTTACGTTCCTAGACTCAAAGCGAAGCTCACCGTCCCTTTTGGCACGCCAGTTGCGTCTAAGGCTCGTTGCAGGGGATGAATCTGATGTTCCACGCCACCTTCACAACATTGTTGTCTCCATCCATGCCATCGCCACATTCCAGGCATTGCATGACTACCTACGCCCTCGAGTAGCTGGATTGTTGAGCAGCGGCTCTCGACTGTCTGGAATGTTTGCAGCCCTTGCAGCGTCTGGCTTCACTGGCTCAGCTTCTAGGATGACCAGTGAGGAGGCTCTGAAGTCAACTCTTGCCCAGGCTTCAGATGCAAACTCAAAATCAAACGCGGATGCCTCTGCAGACTCGTCCGCCGATCAATTAACTATTGGTCGCCGACGTTCGCAACGGTTAAGCGCGAAAAATGCAGGCGCAAGCGCATCGGATACTGAATTAAATCAACCTAACTCAAGCTCGAGTGCGAAAGCTACATCAGACAGCAACGGCCTGCAGCAACCGGAGGATATCGCGGAGTCGCGTTTGGCCGCGATTGAAGGCGCTGCAAGCCGTGCTTTGCTCGACGCCGAACTTCAGGCAGATTTCACTGATGACGAGGTCGAAGCAGAGGTGTTCGATGATGATATGGACCCTGACAATTCTATTTCAGACAAGACAGTTTCTCTTTCGGTTGTTGAAGGTAAGATCATAAGACTAGTTGACCAAAAATTCTGATCGCGTGTCACAGATGGTTCAAAGGTGGAGGCACAAACGCCAGACGGAACACGGGTTGCGACGCCTACTGTCCTTAACAAAGATGGGATAACATTGCCAGCAGGGGCCCGGCATCTGCTTTCGAGTAAGGCGTCTTACGCTGCAGCCCTCAAGGCAAAACCTACCGATTGGCATCTTGAATTCTCTATGGATGAGCATACTCTTCCCCTTGATTTAACGATCTACGGCGCTATCCATCAACACGAAATGCGTAAGAAGACTGGCGCATTGCCACATAGCATGATCTGGCAGGGTGTGTATACCATCAAGTTTAAAAAGGTAGCTGGTCCAGCTTCTCCGACTGAAGGCAAGCCCATTATCATGCCCTCCACCAAATCGTGATCTAACCCAGTCTCAAGGCCGGATCGAGGCCGCGGACACAATAGCCAAAACGCGATCGCCTAGCCCGACTATTTCCTCCTTACCAGAGGATGCGGCACATACGAAGATTTTACGCCTTCTTCGCATGTTGAACCAGCTGAATACATTCGAAGCCGAGCGGTCCATCTTCATTGGAGAGAGACGTAATCTGCCGGAGTCTGCTTTCGTCAATAATAAACTAACAGCAAAGCTCGCACGACAATTGGAGGAACCCATGATTGTTGCCAGGCAAGTGCTTCTTGGCTCGCTTGCAGATTTTTCCCGTTTACCATGTTTCTAGCTCTTGTTTGCCAGACTGGGCGCTTGACCTCCCTCAACATTTCCCCTTCCTCTTCCCATTTGCCACTCGCTACAATTTCTTGCAGTCTACGTCTTTTGGGTACGCCCGACTAATCCTGAAGTGGCAGAGTCAACAGAGCCGCGGACAAGATAGCTCCCGTCGAGATGATGGCATTGGCTTCCTTGGGCGCCTTCAGCGACAAAAAGTTCGCATTTCCAGAAAACACATTTTGGAATCAGCCGTCAAGGTGTTTGAACTATACGGGTCGTCGTCATCAGTACTGGAAGTTGAATATTTTGAGGAAGTGGGAACGGGCCTGGGCCCTACGCTTGAATTTTACTCTCTCGTTTCCAAAGAATTCGCCCGTAAAGATTTGAAGCTCTGGAGGGACGCTGATACATCTGGCTCAGGAATTTACGTCAGCCATCCAAATGGCCTATACCCAGCACCTATCAGCAAAGAAGATATTGTTAATGATGGCGGACAGTAAGTCATCTTCAGGCTGTTGAGGGCTTCAATTGCTGATGCAAATGCAGAAAACGCACTCATATACTTCGCGTAATAGGCCAATTTGTGGCCAAAGCTATGCTTGATTCACGCATCATCGACTTGTCATTCAACAAAATTTTCCTCAAACACGTTCTTGGCGAAGACGTTCCTGTGACAATAGCCTCCTTGAGAGTATGTCAGACTATCTTCCTGATACAAGCATTTCTAAAACCTTTCCCCAGCTTGTAGATGTTGCATTGGCAAATTCACTAGAGAAGTTACAAAAAATTGTATCCGACAGCAGTCTTCCTCAAGATAAGGTATGCTTGCTAATTCCACCCCAAAAAACTTCATCTAAATGCCATGCAGCTTTCACGAAAGGTGGCAAAGATAGAGTCGGTAACGATCGACGACCTCGCACTTGACTTCACCCTGCCTGGGTACGATATTGAATTACGAGTTCGTTGGTTTCTTTGCGACAAATCACAGAAATTACTAACCCCAAGCAGTCGGGCGGGCGTGACATTCCAGTAACCGCACAGAATGTTGATGATTATATCGAACTTGTTC
This sequence comes from Phaeolepiota aurea, assembly GCA_036937095.1. Classification (NCBI taxonomy): domain Eukaryota; kingdom Fungi; phylum Basidiomycota; class Agaricomycetes; order Agaricales; family Squamanitaceae; genus Phaeolepiota; species Phaeolepiota aurea. The sequence goes on from JASFDG010000041.1 coordinate 68,435, forward strand.
TGGATGCAATTGTCGGAAAAGGTGCTCAGTTGCAGGCCAAAGCTTTCAGAGAAGGTTTCTCCAAAGTGTTCCCAATCTTAGACCTGCGGGCGTTTTCCGCTGATGAATTGGTCATGCTTTTTGGTAATTCAGAGGAGGACTGGGGCATTGAGAGTCAGGAGTAGTCCATCGATCCTTCAACCATTACTGACATCTGTTCCCAGCTCTATCCGAAGCCCTCAAGGCCGACCATGGTTTCAACGTAGAAAGCCGCGCCATACGTGATCTTATTGAAACTATGTCTGAATTTGACCAAGTCACTCGGCGTGCTTATTTGCAATTTATTACTGGTAGTCCAAAATTACCTATAGGAGGTAAAGAGAGTGTTAGGTATCAACAGTCTCCAGGCTCACCCAGTTTTGCCAGGTTTCCGAGGTTTGAACCCCTCCTTGACTGTCGTTCGCAAACCGCACGAGGCACCTTTGACAGCAGACGACTATCTTCCAAGTGTGATGACCTGCGTAAACTATCTCAAGCTACCTGAATATAGTTCCAAGGCGGTCATGAGGGAGAAGCTGCTGGTTGCCATCCAAGAAGGTGTTGGGAGTTTTCACCTATCCTAATCTATATCACTCTTCCAGTTTTACCTTCAATCTTCATTGGACCGTGTATCGAGTATCTGTGTGTTCCCTCCACCATGCCTGTCATAGAGTCAATCACAATTCACCCATTTTAAATTATGTAATAATGTTCGCTGACAAAAGATGTCGAGAACCGCTCGCACCGCTTGAACTCCTACCACCATGTCGAAACACCACCCAGGTATGTCTATTGCCGTCTCACAAGACCTATGTAATTCGAACGCCCTTTAGATTTGATCATGTGTCGCCGGCAGCCAGGGATTGGTATGTCATTCCGATTTCTGCACACTACATACATAACTAACAGTGGGCCAGCCATTGGTCGTCTGTGCGAGAAATGTGACGGAAAGTGGTATGTGTGTCCATCCGGCCGATTTGCGAATGCTCATTCAGATAACAGCCCTGTCTGTGACTCGTACGTGAGACCAGAAACACTTGTCAGAATATGCGACGAATGTAACTTTGGGACTTATGGCGGCCGTTGTATCATTTGCGGTGCACCTGGTAGGTAACCTTCTACTCCAAGCACTTTCCATACTCAAACATCCTAGGAATATCGGATGCATATTATTGCGCCGAGTGTACAAGACTCGAAAAAGACCGAGATGGATGTCCGAAGATTGTCAATCTTGGTGCAAGTAGGACAGACTTATTCTATGAGAGACGTCGGCTAGGTGAGTTACAAGACGCCATTACCCGTTAATGCATACTCATCAATAAAAAAGGCTTCAAGAAAGGTTGAACATTGGCCTTTGTGATACCCAAGCATTCATGATTCGGGTCCAAAAATAACGGAATCCTCAAGTCGTACTAGTCTAATGATACAATTTAAAGGCGCATATTAGTGGTAGACGGGATATAGGATGACAGGAGGGCTGCCGCTGGGATCATCTAGCCTGGCGAATCCTCTGAGACGAGAATGTCAATATCAGTTTGGTAACCAGAGAAGACCCAACTCACTTAAAGATTTGCATATCAATCTGTCGTTAATGTCACAATTTTGTTAAGTGTCAATGACGCTAGAGTTTCAGAGGCAAATTGGCTCACAAGAGACTTGAATACCATGAAGACATGGGTATCGTCGTGGGTGTCGACTGATTCACAAGCATCACATAGGTCAACCGCACAGTATGCGCATCGAAACCATTCTCCCTGTATGCAGGTCATGCACCGGTCACAAATTGCAGCAGTATGCACAAGAGAAGCAAGATAGGCTAGTGAAGTTCATGTAACAATCATAGATATTTATAAGATACGGAACCTACCTTTTGGGTCGTTGGACGGTGTGTGCCCGGCACCAGCAGGGATCCTATAGCTGTCAAGATTATAAAACCTCTGGTACAGCTACTTGGCAACATCCGAACTCACAGTGGCGGTAACAGTGGCCCGCTGGAATGTAATGTGCGCTGAACTGGCCTCGGAAGCTTGAAAAATATATGCATCGGATCATGGATGATATGGGACTGCGCTTCACATTTGTCGCACTGTGCGCTCGACACATGTGAGCTTTGGTAATAAATAATAGGTCAAGAACATACCAGATTGTATGCCGAAGATGATGACGGACAATGCGCACATTGATAACGAATACCAAAGATCGCCTGAAGATGAATATTAGACCCGACAATTCGTCCAAAGGGATGATCTCATACAAAGCCGCATCCATTACATGAGAGTCGATGGTCGTCTGGAGATTGGCCCATAGCGCGGCGGGTTCCCGAGCCGACGACAGTTCGAGAGTAGGAGACCTCTGAATCCGCCCTCGGCCTTCTTGGCGAAAATCCAACAGTGGCAGCATCTCTATCCGTCCAAAGGTGTACAGCTCGTCGGCTGGCACTTTGGAGCTGCGAGGGATATATCAGTATATAAGGTTAGGTTTTTATATATGCAGCACCTCAGTGTTCTCCAAAGGATAGGGAATCTAGGGCGAGTTCATGAGCAGCACCAAATTTATGAGAATAAGTGCACTTTGATTAAAATATGGGAGGAATTGTGCCCTCCATCCGAGGAATCGAGGTTTCCCGGTAACCCGGCAGACTCGCAATTGGAACAGATATCAACGGAGTCACATTCTGCGCAATGAAATCGAGCGCCAACGATGTCAAGAAGGCAGCTATGGCTATGTTTAATTGACTCTGTAAGAGGCAAGACTGCTAGGCTCACTGTGTGCATTTTACTCCTGGATGTGTGAGTGCTACGTTGGACTCAGTAAATGTATTGTTAACCTCATGGTAAGCTTACACTGTTCTTCACTATGATCCAATGGTGCATTGAAGTACGGCTCTGCACGAGTCCGTATTGGTTTGTCCGGCACAACGAGAAAGGCATGTGAAGGGTGCAGCTCATGTACTTGACTAGCCACCGACGTCAATTATGATTCCTGAGCTAAATCGGTCAACTCACCTGTAGCAGGCACGACATAAATGCATTTTCGAGCATGATGCACATTTGTAACGTTTACGCAAAGTTGTAGCAGTGCAAGTTGAACATTTGGACACCTGCATTTCATCTTGTTCTGCCAAAGATGAGTCTGTATTCATACATACATGTCCCGCTAGAAACGACATACCGACATCTTCCCAACCGAAGGGACCCCAAACTTTCTCTTGGAATGCATGACGCAATTGACCTTTCTTGGGTGCGGATCTTCTCAGTTGTAAGGCGCGCTGGGCATTTTCTGACGAGGACGGTGAAGTGTTCATGAGCGGCGACATCCCGGCAGGCGAAAGCCCTGATTCAACCGCATGGTCGATACCGGCCATTTCAATGCAACCTGAACACAATTCGTAACCCACCACAGGTCGTGGGTTGACTATATTTAATTGACTCCTTGAGGTGAGTAAAGAAGGAAGCGAGGATGACGGAAGGGGTGGTATGGGCTTTTTATGCTGACGGTTGTCATATAGAGACTCGGAACTGCCAACGTAGGTCCTGGAAGAGCTTGAATACCCACTCGAGAGATTCTGATTGGGCAAAGGAGGATATTGTCCGTTTATGAACTGATCTTTCGCTTTGCCTTTCTCGACATTGCCCCGCGGTGCCTTCTCACCACAAGTTGAGCATACGTATCGGATCGCATCCAGAAATACTCCACAGGAAGAACAATCGGTGAGGAGTTCATCTGGAGGCGAGGACATTGGGAGAAATGGAAGGAATTCTTCGTCGATGGATTCAGAGTCATTCAGGTCTGGAATTTCACGAGAAAGTGGGTGGGTGACTCGAGCATGGAGGGTGGGCAATGATGAACAAAGTCCCTGACGACGGTCCCCAGGTGAAACAATCTGTTGAGAGGCGAGCCAGCTTAGATGCATCGATGTTGGCCTTGGTTTTGCGAGTCTCTCGACCTCCATTTGAAGAGCGTCGTCTTCCAAACCTCCATTGTAGCCATCGTCATCGCCTGAGCCATGGGTTTGAGAAGCAGATGAACCTGCGGAGGTATATGTATAGTAGTATTTTCCGCGTGGGTCTCTCTCCAGTGCAAGATCACCCCCCAAGTCATCCTGTGAGTTAAGCGATAAGGAAGCATCATCAGAAGGTTCTGGTAACACGCCCAGCATAGAGCGAATGGTGCGCTCATTTTGGTCACGCAGCCATTCGGCACCACGATCATTCCCTGCCAATGACTCATAGTCCACACTCGAAGAATCGTCTCCCATTACCTCCTGCAATTTTAGCCGTTCAAACACGGCGGAGGGGTCCTCTGGAAACCGTATGGCTGCATCAGCGACTTGATCATCAGCAAAAGGATCAGAGCCAGGATGCTGGTTGCTGTGGCCGGCTGAAAGTCTCGAAGGTTGGCGAGGAAGGCTTGGGTTTAGCCGGTGCCCACTTTGCTGTGGATGGGAAACGGAAACCCAAGAGGTCCCTGGTGAGTGGGATGATGATGAGGCACTATTGGCGTCACCGTGAGTGATTATAGAAGGCGGTGATCCAACATCCAGCCCGTACATTGCCTCGGATGTGGATAAATGATCTCGAGAGCTAACGGTGACCGAATCGTCGTCTAGATCCACTGATGGAGCACCAAAGGAAAAGGATTGCACACTCCCATTCCGATTCTTGAACTCATCAAGACTCGCCAACGAGGAAGTATCTGATAGACTCGGCCCATCATAATCAACAGTGATGTGAACCCGCAAGGTGATTTTTCGTGGGCCAAAACTCCTTCCAGACAGTATAGAGGCTGCAGAAGAGAGGGGTGCATCGTCGCCTGCCTGAAAATATTGTATCGCTTCCGTCAAATCCGCATCCGTCGTAATGTTGCTGATCTCTCCGTCATCGTCTTTGTATGCGATAGCGTATGATGCAGCAGATAGCGAAAAGCATTGTTCCACCTTGAAGATGTTAGAAGGTCTTCAATTATAGCGTTTAAACAGGGTGGGTACCTTGGCTCTGAGAAGCTCATAAGAGCAATTGCGTGAAGAGGTGAAAGATATTCGCTTGTGCCATTTATCGAAGGTGCATTTGACTATGAGTGGTCGATCGGGCTTGCTGTGCATATTGAGGAGTTAACAGCACAGGTGCGGTTATGCAAATGAGGGTGAGAAGCAACAATGGGCCTTGTTGTGTATTCGACAGTACACCTCCCAACCTTCCGCAGCAGTGAAGCCAGCGTCTAAACGCGATCCAAAAATAGGCATACCGTGACACTGACGACTATTTAACTTAACTTACAAACCTGCATAACTTCCTACTGTCGGTGCTGTCCTCGCCTTGGAATCGGCCCCCACCTACACCTTTCTCGTGCGACTTACACGTAGCCAACCCCTGGCTCACCGTGCGAGAGCGGAGGGTCGCCTGTATTTTCTTTATGCAGAGCCCAAGACGCCACTTAGTGAGCTTGGGGTTAAGCGCCGTGTCTCCCCTAGCCTGGACTGTTTGACCTTTGGTGTGAACCCAATTTCGCGGAGCAGATAGTCCATAAAACCATTCAACCCCCAAGATGAGGCACCACTTCCACTCGGTTGTTCAGGGCTTCACAACGTAATCTCTCGTTCCCGATTGGATGCAGTTAATATATACGGGGAGACCTCAGCATGGTATCATTTCTGTTGCGCAATACGCATTCATTGCCTAGCAATCACAGAATAAAACCCTCGTAGCAGTCAAGCCTGCCCCCAAATAAAAATGCAGCAAACAAATGCTTCCTATCTCAATGTGAGGCACCTGGTATAACCACACCTCTTCGAGAGAGTACCTTATCCCGATGTTGGCACCTGGTCGTTATCTTGATATTACACGCCCGCGATTATCGTGGTCAACTTGATATGTATTCTCTGGGCCGCCCACGGGTGTGGAACAATGGCCACATTCCTGACGAAATTTCTCGTTGATACAAAACAAGCTTTTCGAGGGTTTATCCCTTCTTCGGAAGACCATGCATATACTGTTGTTCGTCGCGTCTTTGTTAGGCTTTACCAACTTGGTGGGTGCCGCTGCTCAGCCCCGTTCCGCTCACGCTCTGACGCAAATGACGCGTCGAGAGTTACAAGCTCGTTCAGAGTACCCAGAGCTCTTCGTCAAACGCGAAGGCACCGACAGCCAATCCTCTCCCGGTTCACCGGGACCATGCGGATTTGCCGCCCCCACAAGACGGCGCCGTGATGTCGAACGGATATTAACTGCCCGCGAAATCGCTTTTCTGATGGGTAGAGGATCTTTCTCTTCGTGAGCATGTACAACATAACCCCGCGGTGGCCATTAAGGACTAGAAGGCCCAACGGCACGAGGACCACGAATATATTGCCAAACTCGGTGCCGCAGTGGCATCTCAGAGCAAAATGAGCTTCCATCACCTCTACAACGTCGTTGTGGACAGCTTGGGCAATAAGCTTCTTCAAGTATTTGTGCCGCATTACAAGAAATGAAAATCAACCCTCACAGGTTCAGATCTGCTGGCCCTTTCCCCGATGTGAGGTTTTATAACCTAATATTGCTTAACATTGTTAAAGAACCGCTATTCGCGGAAATGACATTGACGAGTTGGAAACTATTTTATTATAAGATCCCAATTTCGATGACACCAAGTCCAAGGCTTCCGGATTACGAGGGCGTTCTTTGAAGTGGTGCGGTCCTACTAGCCAAGCCCAAGTTCAGGCATCTCGCCGTAATGACTGCCATGATATTTTCTTCTCCTTGACAAATCCATACCTCGATCCTCATACCTAAATCTTCTTACCTTCTATTTTTACTCCATGTATGTCATGACAACCTGTCAGGCGTTCCTCCCATTTTACTTTGTGAACGACTGCCGCAATGCTCATGCCCATAGAGTGATCATTCTTGCCAGAAGTGAGTTGGGATTGCCTGCATCGCTCGTGAAGCAATTGCTCCACCCATCTGATTTTATTGGCGGGGGTTCTCGACTGACCAATATTCTTAGGGATGATCATCAATGTAATGCCAGTAATGGGACCATCCAGAGCAATATTTGAACATAAAGTGAGATACACCCTACGTGGCGCTATGCCAAGCAGCATGTCGAACCATAATCTTCAAGCTTCAGGGATTTAAAGGATATCTATCCATTGAATGGGAGCCTGGCGAATTGCAATTGACAACACGTCGCCCAGATGATTTCCACGCGAATCAGTCAGGGCCTGAAGAGATTATCAATTGATGAGACAGATGTATACATCTACGCACTTGTGATCCGTCTATACATAACCCTACCAATCCATCCCCTGGTGCCCCTTCCGCCGCGCGCCCATCGGTTTACATGGTGGGCTTAGACTAACGCATAAATACCCCACCCCACTCGCAGGGCTGACAAGACCCGTCCTCCGGCAGAGATTATACGGTGCGAGCGAGTATGTAGGTATCATTTGATGGTGAACGGGTTTCGTCCCCAAGTTGATTCTTTCACGATCAGGTATTTGGGCCAGTTTGTATAAATCCGTGCTCAACGTGGAATGTTCAGGATTTTGCTGCGGCATACTTTTAAAGCATCTCCAAGGCAAAATAGTTGAGTTTGGGAGATACCATCCCTATGAGGGAGGTGGTGAGGGCCCAATTTTAATTTAGAAGTTTGGTCACAACATATCCTAAGTTGGTTGTTCTCCCATCATTATTCCCTTGCTGTGCCCCTGCACAACATAATGTTGGACAACCATCATCCCAGTATGGTTCTTGACGGACTGGGCGGCAGTCTTCGACCTGACCCTATGTATATAAGCTTGGTCTGATGATAGAGAAAGGTGCGAATCAACAATGAGGCTCAATCATCTTTCCCCCATATCCATCCTCTCTGATGACGTTCTGTGCCTAATTTTTCTCCTCAGCAGTCACGATTTGTCCGACTGGAATTATGACACCAAGACCGTGAGATCCATCTCCCAGGTCTGCCAGCACTGGCGCATCGTGTCCACCTCATACCCGTTGCTCTGGGCGAAGATCGACATGTCTGGGCTGGCAGGGGCCTGTGAGTCCGAGTGGACTGATGAGATGCTCAAGCGCTCGGGAAGTGCGCCGCTCGACATCATCGTGCTGAATCGAACAAAGGTGGTTCAGTTGCGGATGGACCACTACCTGCGCTCGCGCTTGCGTTCCTACCGCGGCCTGCAGGATGCAGGGTTATGGGAGATATTCACAGAAGAGCCAGACATCCTCGCGACGCAGATCGAGAAACTTGTCCTCGGACGTGATTACAGTTTGGAGTACCGATTACCCCTACCTCCCATGAACTTCCACGACCGCCACCCCAAGTTACAGTCCCTTTCCTTGTATCAATGCGACCTCGACTTGGCATCTCCCCTATTTTCGAGGTTAAAAAACCTTTTGGTATGTTGGCCAGGAGGCGGGCAGCCCGAGTCCACCAGGACCGCGTTCGAGTGGCTCGCAATTCTGGAGAACATGCCGTTATTATCCACTTTCGCATTCGACGACCACATGAGCTCGAAGTACGGCGAGCACTCTACGGGCAACGCCGTTTTCGAGCGGGACGTTCATCTACCACACCTTCAATCACTAACCATCCTTGGAGAGTTCACATGGACAGGCCAGCTCCTGCACCGGCTCAGGTTTCCAGCTTCGTGCGCACTGGACCTCAACCTGGATGGCGCACAACCCGGCCCGCATCTAGTTACCATCACCCAATGCATGTCCCGCAAACTCATCCTCGACCACCGTGCCAACGTGCAGGCGAACCGCGAGCGCGAGCACCCCCTGCACCTTTCCGTCAGCACGCACCAGTGGGCGGACGAGGGCTCGTTCGAGCTCACATGGTCCAAATCCCCGGCGGCCACGCTCGCCCTGGAGCTCAACGGCCCCGTCGAGTGGGTGTGCGCGGCGCACCTCGCATGCTTCACCGACATCGTGTCGGCGATGACGCCCATCCTGCCGTCCGTCGCGGACATGCGGCTGTGCCTCCCCGAGAGCTTCCACGCGGCGCCCACACTGCTGTTCGAGCCGCTGCTCCCATCCTTGCGCAGATTCTTCTCCGGCGTCAAGCGGCTTGAGATGGTCGGTGCGCCGACGCTGAACGTGCTCCTCCCGTATATGGATCCAGGCGTCGCCTGTGCCGCCGACGCAGGCGCAGCAGCCAAACCAGTAATCTTTCCCGCTGTCGAAAAACTGCACTTCAACCTTGACAACCGGCCCAAGGGCGTCGACGTGGATGCGTTTATGTCCGTTATCGCCCACCGCGCAGCTTGTGCCAGCACTGCTGCCGTTGCGTCCGTCGATTTCGAATATTCGCGGGAGGATAGTGTCAAATTTGTTTTCCTCGACGAGAAAGATGAGCGCGCGCTCAGAGAGGCAGGTGTCAGTGCCAACCTGTATGAAAAAGTGATAGGCCGACTTGGCCTACCAGAGTTGGTGTGGAGGGGGAGCGCACTGGGATAATCATTGGAGGACGTGGGGTCGAACTGGCGTTGAAAACTTATTTTATAAAACGCTTCCTTTTTGCGACCTTGCGCAAGCTAGGTAGACATGAATATGCGGAAGCCGCATCCAGGGCCTGTGTACATCATCTAATACTCATACAAAAGTTTTTTTAATTTCAGAGAGGAAATATGCGCGATCTTTGCTTTTTGAACCATGTGTGCCCTGCTTTTTTCTTCTTTTAAATTCTTTTGCCATAAAGACTTTGGTGTGTTTGCGATTTCGTGCTTGGGATTCGTGTATCTGCGGTAGGTATGTTATTGTCGTCGTCGTCTTAACGCCTTGTCCCCTGTTCGTAGCAAGGGTCGTGGATCGGTGTTTGATTCCTCCGGGGCCTTATGGCTTTACTCGCGAACGGCAGAGTTGTATCCCACCAGGTGGAGGCCGCTGAGAGCTGCACCAGCATCGCCGCTGGGATACGCTCCATGCGACATCGTTCTAGTTTTGGACCGCGCAGACTCCCTCATCATCTCTCTCAAAGACGACACGCTCCCCGAAAGTTGGTGCGGATGCGGGCGTGACACGCTATGACTATCCCATAAAAACCAAGATCAACACCAAGCAAGCCACATCACAAGGAAACTCACCTCAACGCGCGCATACCCAGCCGCGCAAAATTACTCGGGAACAGCGGATTTCCCGCCGCGCGGTCGCCGATGCTCTCATGCACGCTATCGCTCATATCGCCCGCGTCCGAGCCCCCGAAGACAGATACGGCGTAGTTCGAGCCCGAGCCGGCAAAGTTGGAGCTCAGCTCCGCACGCGAGAACGGGCCGATGGACGAGAAAGAGCTCGCGCGCGAATGTGGGCGGCTCTGCTGCTGTTGCTGCTGGCTAGGCGGGGACACCGTACTCGCCGGTGCGCTGCCAGATATATTGGACACGCCGGACATGCTTGAAGCGATCGATGGGATGGACGCGGATGAGCCCATGCCCCCGTAGGGATAAGGGGGGAGCGGTGAGATGGGCGAGAGCACTGGTGGCGTACCGTAGGCGGGGGATGAAGGGAGTGGTGACGTCGAGATGCGCAAACCCTGTATCTGGGAGGGCGAGATGAGGCTCGGGTCGTTGAGGAGCTCAGCATCGGTGGTGTTTTGGTCTTCCGCAGCGGATTCAGCAGTCTCTGCTTCAGCTTCCTCTTCTTCTCCCTCGGCAATGTCGCCTAGTCCGTCGCCTGCGCCGAGCGAGAGTGGGGGTGGGTTGTTGTTGTTTACCATCGATGTATTTTGGGATAGGAGAGGCTCGATTGAAACGTAACTCTCTGGGTCGTGCCCAGTGCCCGGGCTTGGGACGTGATGAGAGATGGTAGGGGGAGAGAATGTGCCAATAAGGATTCCATGGTCATCAGAATGGGGACTGCGAGTGCCCGCTGGAGTAGTAGCAGCTAGAGTGGAATGCCCAGTATCGAGATCGTGGTCTAGGGCGGGTCTAGAAGTTGTGGGAGAATCATGGAAACCTTGGAGCTTGTCGTCGATTTGAGACTTGAACATGACATCCTGGTCGCCGCCACGTTTGCCAAGATACAGACTGGCATTTGGGGAATCCAGGCTGAGTCTGTTGGGATTGCGTGTATAGACAGGAGAGTCAATAATTTCGTCCCAGTCTGACCAGTGTCCGTGGGCCGCACGACCCTCGTCGTCGGAGATATCAGAGGTGTGAGTGCTGCTGGCACTGTCGTCGACGTCTCGAGTAAAGTCAAAGTCGACGTCGAGCTCTGGGGGGATGCCCAAGGCACCCTTTATGCGTTCCCAGATGAGTTCAGAGTGGGAGAGGATGCACTTGCGTGCTGCCAAAGCCCAGATGGAGTCTGGTGCAACATCGCGGTCTATGTGAGTGAGGTGAAAGATAAGTTGCTGGTATGACCAATGAGTTGGGTCACGGGGTAGGTCCACGGGCTGGCCTGCGGTATGAATGTCGGGGGTGGCCACGCGAGGAAAGGTCTGTGCGAGCAGCGTAAACAGCTTGACGTCAGGAGGCGAGGAAATAAGGGCGGCAACCTCCGATGGGCGATCGATGAACGGTAAGAAGATATCGTCAGGAAGCGGAGTAAACGTGGCTTGCCCAGCCGTAGTTGTAGCCGCACGGAGCACAGGAGATTGGGACAGCGGGGCCGGCGACGACGGGACAGAGGGTCCCTGGGGAAGAGTCCATGGGTTCGTCGAGTTGCGGGCGAGGTCCACGAGTTGGTCAGCTGTCAGGCGGGGTTTGCTGGTGGGAAAGGGCGTGGAGGACTGGCGCGGGGACGAGGGCCGCATCCGGGGCGAAGAGGAGGGGCTAGGAGCACGGTCCTTGCTGCTACTGGGAGATGTAGACGGACCGCCGGACGCGGGACCGCTACCAAAGGAGGAAAATGCAAAACTGACGCGAGAAGGTGGTGCATCTACTGTGCTAGGTGCAGCTGGACCAGCTGGACCGATTCTGCGATGGAGACGGCGCTGGTTCAGGACAGGCGAAGCAGGTGGATCGTTCAGGATAGGAGGGGGAAGATTCACGGGAAGGGTCGGAGCAACACGGACGATGGTAAGGGTGCTGGACGAAGACCGGTTAGGGTTATGGTTCATCGCTGCATGCAACCCAAAAGGATCAAGAGCAGCATTCGACCCACGTCGGGTCGACAGTCTTTTACTGGTCATGGTTGGCAACAAAGTCTGCTCAACATACAAACATGACATCACACACACACACGCGTTTATTAGGTAAGCATTACTTCCATTTGGCAGCATCATCCACTTCAATCCCTTTACCCACCAATTTACTAACCCTCATAGCCATATCCACCGTCATAATCAAAGGCACCAAAAAGAATGGTATATACGATGACAGCAACAACATTCTCTGTTCACGGGTAATCCCATCAGCAGGCCCAACACTCGACGTGATCAGTGGTGTTGTCAAGATTGTCACCAAGCATGGCAATGTTGTTGTCGCCGTCGATGCTGCGTAGACGACAAGCAAAACATACACCCTCCGGGATCCTGAAAATAGCCATGAGTTTCCTTTGTATCGTGTTCCACGCCATTCCCTACCTCGAATAAGCCCACGCAACCCAATGAAAAAGACCGGCAGCTGGAATAACCTTCACATTTCATCAGCATACAGGCCAACGTCCAATCGCCCTCAACTCACGCTTCCAACATAACAAACGACTTGAACCAATTCATGTGCCGCGTATCCCCCTCCGCCATGCCAGAGATCGATCTCGCAAGCGGGTCATTCGAAATACTGAGGTAGAACCGAAGCAACGAGCGCAATGGGCCAGGCACAATTGCCACGGGGTAAATGAATTGTAGGTCCAAAAAGAGTGTAGCAGGAATGTGAAACTAATTGGAAATCTCAGAAACAATGCTGTGGAAGGAACCGAGATACTCACTACGAAGAAAATGGCGTAAAGTAGGTCAAGAGGACGCTCTCGCAGAGGACGCGGCCCCTGTGGGACTAGATATCGTTGTTTCTCGCTGATAAGCATTTGTTTGCAATGTGAAGCTGGTGTGGCAGATTTATACAAGCATCAAAAATGGAGTGACACGAAAGTCGTACGTGGTTCATGGCCTGGCACGTGAGCGCGTGAGCATCCGCTGTAATGGCGCCGCTAAATATCAAACATTAAACGCGAATTCGTGCGTATAGCCGCCACCTGCATCACCACAGGTATGTTCACAAACGCACCTTCCTCTGAATTACCCATCGCAGTCAGATGTCAAATCACTAATCAGTCAGTCTGTATAAAATCTGCCCTTCCGTCTAATCACATTGATCGATACTTAGGGGACGTGCCCTCACATGGCTCGGTTACGAATACACGTCACGACTGATCAGTGAATAAATAACAGTATTTCACAAGAGGTGTCAGATCCACCGATCACGGACGTCAGATCCACTCATGACAAAGCACAACCGGTGATATCCGAGAGACGGCATTTCAACAGCATGGCACATTCCTATCAAATTTAACCAACTCCGCTCACAAGTTGGAGCGTTGACTTTTGTAGTCGGAAATAAATGTTAATTTCTAAACCAGAATCAATGTAGGATAATATTTTAAAGAAAGACATCGGTATTGGTAGATGGTGAGTTGAGATTTAATGGTATTGGTAGTTGAATAGGTGGGACAGGAACTGAAGAGTGAGATGGCAGAGAGTTGATGATCCCTTGCCTGGGCCTCCTAGGAGAATCACCATGTTCATTGCAAATAGACGGAAGGTGCGATGGGTTTGAATGGCACACATCAGTGCTAACAATATGCAGCCCCCATCTATTTTCTGGGATACCAAGCCTTGTTTCCTCCTCTTGAGATATTATGATTTGCTCACAGAACTCTTGAAGTTCTTGCCTGTCATATCCCAAGTCACACTCCGACCCCTCACCCTGATTCAGCCCATACCAATTCTGGTCATGGGTTATTATCTGACACTCATTCACTCCATTCACACCCTGATCCCACACCTCAGATGTATCCCATTTCATCCTCATTATTCCCACTCCACTCCACCCCCTTGTTCCACCCTCTACATTCTTGCTCTAGACCAGTCGATGATCTTCTCCTGTTGTTTCCAAATGGCAAGACAATTCATATGGTCCACATCAGTCTCCCCCTTGTCTCTGGACTCTGTATATAAGTAGCATGATTTCTATACTATATTCCTCAGTTTGAATATTGACTAAGTTCTTCCCCCCATTCTCTCTTAGTCCCTCAGTGCATTCTCACTCTGACCCACCCTCACCAAAGGACTTCAGTCCTTGTTAAGTATGGTATGAGGTCATGTGACTAAATGATTACAAGACCCCGGGTTGGTACAAGACTTTGGCCTCAGCTTATGTGCTGTGCCCCTAGCCTGATTCCTGTCTTGTTATTTAC
>JASFDG010000042.1:0-82279 GCA_036937095.1 Phaeolepiota aurea
CCCACTGACTTTCCCATCTCTGAGCAAGGCATCCAGGGCACATTCATGACCTTCAGCAAACCACATATCCCCAAGCTCATCATAACTGCAGTGCCCATCAATGATGGGGTGATTGGTGCTGCTTGTGGTACCTGTCTCTGCAGATCTCATCAACCTGATGCTCACCTCACTCTCATATGTGGTGTGTTATGCCAGCACATATGATATAGGGAATGCCATTGTATTGTGCAAACTGATGTGGTTGCTGTGCAAAGTTTGCTACTGTCCCCCCTTGCCAGAAACTTTGATGTGAGTAGCCCTAGCATGGCTATTTGATATGTGCTCATATACTCCAGGTATACTATATCCCTACTGCAGACCCAGACTCCTATCTTCCTGCATTCAGTGCCTATTTGGATGGAATCACATCCCAGATTGGTGCCGAGACCACCTGGAGGCAGAGTAACCGCGTTGTCTATACCAATAGAGCCTGAAAAATTGCCTGCATATGGTTGGCACTCACTCCAAGCTATAGGTGAAGTACAGAGCACCCATTCCATGACAGGTAGATGGGCATGAGCAGGAGCAGAACATTGTGTGAGCTCATTGTCATACTTAGTGATGAAATCAATGTGGCTGCACTGCATTTTTTTCTTTATCTGCTACCACCATCACTCACCTTGAAACCATCTTTAACACTCCACAATCACTGTAAGTGGTCTCTTTGGGACCTCTATAGCTGCTATGGTAATGTTCTAACTGTTTTTTTTACAGATTATGCCCCATATCTTCAATTTCTGGGTGCCTCAGATGAGAACCATGATGGATTTGGAAGCCGCCAAGTTTGGTGCATATCCCCTGCCTTCTGCGATCATGTGCCCTCCCAACTGCTGGATGATCAACATCTGTGCATTCAATTGTAGCATCAAGGCATGCATGAATGCCATTATTCTGTTGTTTTTTGGGAATAATGGGCATCATTTTCCTCAAATCTTGAGGTGTATTTCTTTTTTTTCTCATATGAACATGTCTCTCAATGAATCTACAGCTCTAGATGTTGTATATAACCCCCTCCACTACATTTGTACCCCCTGCTTGCAAACAAATACATTTTTTTGGCATTTTTTTGATGAATTTCATAAGTTTTTGCTCATTGCGTACTGAGCACATTGCACGGCACTTACTTACTTGCATAAAGAGTGTGTGGTCATTGCCTGACTAAGCGCACAATCAAGCGTGCAATCAATATAGCTTGGTATGATATTTCTTATTTTGCAAACATATTGCATCTTGCAATATCCTTATGTGGAATATTAAATATCACACAGGTGCAATATGCATCATTTTGCTAATATATTGTCCCATGTGAAAATAAATAATATAGACCTCTGTAATATTCTGAGTCCATATTAAATTCTGGCTCAATATCCCTTTGAGGGATATATCATCAACATGTATTATTCCACATTTTGTAATATCTGACCAATATTTTAATGTTTCAAAACATATCTTATTTCCTAGTTTTTAATATATTGCTATAGTGTAATATCTACTGCAAAAATTTTACTAGCTATGACAGATATTGCATATATATTGCCTTCAGGTGATATAGTCCTGTGCCAGCAGTGCAAGTACCACATGCAAAATATTGTCATACTTGATATATATCTACTACCATTATAGAAAGTATATGGTTTGAGTTGCCCACAATGACAGAATAAACATATGAACAGAACATGTGATTCAACATTACCATATATGGCAGGAAAGGGGGGGGGGAGGGGGTCTGTAGGGGGTCTGAACAAAAAGTACAGTTTATTTGTTGCAAAAGTCCTGTTCCGCCAGCCCCTTGAGTTAGGCTTACTAGTATGTCAGGCTGACTTGTACAACACTGCGAGGTCATGATAGTATCATAGTGTGTCTCCGAATCATGTTATTCTGAACACTGAGCAAAACTTGTGGGTAATGATTCGACAAAACTATTAACAGGGGACTGGAACAATGTACAGAAAGTGAGGATCAGTGAGTGAAGCACTCGGCTACAAATTCTGGCAAGATTTACAGAAAAGAAAAGGTATCTAGCGCTTGGCAGGATTTGCCACAGGGGCGACAAATTAGATGACCAGGCTGCTGTATTGAATACTCACAAGCCAAGTTCAAGTAGACGCCTTGCAGAACCCATCACTGTTGGTGATGAAATCAATGCTTCCGTCAGGTTGACTCTGGCCACCGCGGTTATCAGCATCGGAGCTGTCATGGCATTGCGAAAAGAGGGAGCATGTCAGCAGAGGGCTTCCATCTTTGCCGTTGACATCATGGTAGGCTAAAAGAGTTGCTCAGATTAGCATGAACATAATCGGAGTGGTGTTGGAACTTACTGTTGATAAAGACACATCCTACAACCGAGTCGCACATGTCCTTGCAGTCTGCGAAGATTCATCAATATTTGCAAAAGTTCGTCATAATTATAGACCTACTATCGATGGTGTCGACGAGACCGAAGGTAAGGAAATCACCAGCCTGAGTCGCACCGGTAAGATTGCTGAACGTTTGTGTGTAGCCATCTGCAGGTGGTGGTGGGGGGGGCGTGCCAGTCGAAGTGGCTGTAGGGCTCGGGGTAGGTGTAGGTGTAGGTGTAGGGGTAGGTGTAGGGGTAGGGGTGGGGTGAGGTTTAGGCTTTGGGCAGTGAAGTATGTGGTCAAATAAATCCAGGCATTTGCAGAGGAACTGTAATAAATGTCAGCTTCGTAGCAAAAGAGATTTCAGTGCAACACAGACCCCGAATAAGCAGGGAAGTTCTGGGTGGAGATGGGGGTTAATTCCATAGTACCATCCTGGCTGGGATCCTATAACCCAAGGAGGATGAGGAGACCCATAACCATTCGAGGCACTGACATCAGCTCCAAGCATGGATTGGAGGTCAATAGTGGCCGTGAAATCTGCAGCAGCGCCAGAGACAATGGCAGCAGTGGCGAAAAGAGATGTAACACGCATTGTGGTAAGGAGTTAAAGGTAGCTTTAGAGGATGGCTCTTAGTTTGCTGCTCAACTGCTATGCTAGAACCCTCCTTTTATATTCGGATACACCAGGCAAGCAAGGATAAAATGTCTGTCCTTCAGACCACTCTGTGAGAAGGCACCTTGAAAATTTCTGAAAGAATAGAAAGTTTGGACGGATTGTGCCTGGCCACCAGGATGAATCCAGTTCCTGCTGGCACGCGGTCATCGGCATGATAGTTGAGTGCAGGTCATCACATATCAAATCAACACTTCCTTTTGAGCCTTGAGAGTGCCCCAAACTAAATTATGGTGTTTATCTTTCCAAACGCATCGTGTTTGTTGGATACCCAGAACTCTAGCTCATGCAAGCGCTGGGAGTTGATTCGGTTGGTTCAGATGATACATATTTCAGCCTCACCGCGGTCGTAGTTGAATGATGAATAGCGTCGAAAGAGACATCGCGCGAGTATTGGACACGCCTGTCAGGGAGAGGCTCGGGGCAGAAAACATGCACCACACAAAACCCATTGATTGATCGAGCCGAAGCTTCTGTGGCATCGAAATACCAAGACCAATCATGGTATTGGAATCTTATTGTGTCCGCTGCAATGGAAGATATTTTTTACGCAGAGCAGTGCCTTGTACAATTTCGAGTACGTGTCCATGTGGTTTATGTTCGCTGGGGGATTTGTGAGGTGATTGCCATGGGAAAGGCAGCCGACACTCACGGTTCACCAAGAACATCGACAATGGAAGGTGATCGATCAGGAGAAGAATCGTTGTGCGCTGGGAGAGAATCAAACTGGAACTTGTCCGAACGGATTCAAGGGCCAACAATTCGCGGCCAGAACCATTGACTAGGACGTGTCATGATATCAAAACCGAAGATGATCCCATTCTGAGGTTGTCAGGATCCCAAAATCTAGGAAAATCCCCTCTGCAATAGAACTAGTTGGCCCCGAGGGCGCTTCTAGCAGAGCTGAGGCCTGAGGAGACGGTTGAGGTTTAGGGATCATCGATCATTGCCTGTTGACGTCACGCGTCACGGCCAAGCTTGGGGAGTGCATATGTGCATTGTTGCTTGATATACAACCATACCTTCTACAGAAATAATGCCTCTTGAAGTCGGCTTGGACACCTCAGAGAACAATTTAGGGCACGACAACAATGTTAAAGCGCCGCAGCCAGATCCCCTACGGAGCAATGGCCTCGCATCGTCTCCAGTACAAGACGAAGACTCTCCATCTCTTGCCAGCCATGTAATAGGCTCGACCTCAGCTCATCTCAGTGATTCCGTATCTAAACTCGATGCAGCAACAATATCTTCGCATACCAGCGACTCTAGAAAGCCTGGACTCACAAACCGCAACTCGTCTATGTCTTCTGTGAACGCGCATCGCATGCCACCCGCATTTAACAAGTTCATCCTGTATGAGAATAGACTTAGGTTCTACATTATAGCCTCAAACGCCGCCGATTCGCGACATCGCATCATAAAAGTCGATCGCACCACACATGACCAGCTTATCATCGTGGAAGACGACTCGGAATATAGCGGGAAACAAATGACTGCAGTGTTGAAAATGTTGGATGATGGGAACAAAGGGTCTGGTGGCTTGGGCAAAGCTAGGCTTTTCTTTGGCATTGCCGGTAATTAACCTACTCCTCTCTTGGGTTTCTTGCAAAAATCTCAACTTCCGTTCCAGGATTCATCAAGTTCACGGCAGGGTGGTATATGATCCTAATATCGAAACGGTCCGTCGTAGCACTCCTTGGTGGCCATTATCTATACCACTGCGAAAATACGGACATCATCCCTGTCTGCTTCAACCATAAAATCGAGAAACCAGCCGAGGAGCAGCGGTTGATGAACATTTTCAAGCAGGTAGACATGTCCAAGAATTTCTACTTCAGGTTTGTCTTGCACCTATCTTTGGTACTCCGCTGACATGTCCTCGTCCATGATTAGCTACACGTATGATCTTACTTCCACCCTCCAACATAATCTTACCGGTTCAACTCGAGCTGTTCAAGACGACTGGCCGTTTAATGACCGCTTTGCTTGGAACTTCCACATGCTCCATGCGGCCTTCAACAACAAAAACCCGACCCTCAAACCACATTGGCTATTGCCCCTGGTGCATGGTCACGTTGACCAAGCAAGTATGCTTATTTCTGCATCTGGTGCCTTGTCGAATACCTGACACTCTATAGAGCTCACGGTACTAGGTCGCATTATATTTGTGACCCTTATTGCTAGGAGATCCCGACATTTTGCTGGTGCTCGATATCTCAAACGTGGTGTGAATGATGAGGTGTGCAATATTTGACGAGCGAGGGCCGGCTTCTGATCATAGAATTTAGGGAAATGTTGCCAATGAGGTTGAGACAGAGCAAATCGTGTCAGAGGCCCTAACCACCCCCTTCTACTACCCTGCACGTCATGATCAATCAGGCAATTGGTATGATCGGCGCCCGAGCCCAAATTACACCAGTTATGTACAGGTAAGTATGTAATGCGTGTTGTGACAGGTGCTATCTAAGTCTTTTATAGTACCGAGGCAGTATCCCCGTGTACTGGACGCAGGAAACAAATAGCATGAGTCCTAAACCTCCGATTGAGAGTAAGCCTTCGAGCTCACGCCTCTATGTCCTCTAAAGTCAAGCTTTAGTCAGCGTCGCGGATCCGTTTTACACGGCTGCATCTCGCCATTTCGACAACCTATTCAAACGGTACGGTGCCCCGATTACGGTATTGAATCTTATCAAGCGGCGCGAGCCCGTGCCCCGCGAATCCAAGCTATTGGACGAATACACCCAGTGTGTACGCTATTTAAACCAATTCCTGCCTCGGGATAAGAAGATGGTATACCGTGCATGGGACATGTCGCGTGCTTATAAAGAGTGAGATTTGCAGAACTTTTTTCTAGCACCTTTGAACTTGCTTTAGGAAAACGCAAGACGTAATTAGCTATCTTGAAGACATCGCAGAAGAGTCAATCCAGATGACAGGCTTTTTTCACTCTGGACCTGAGCCTTACTCTCATTTCTTGCAAACCGAGAATATGTAAGTCTTGATATCACTTGAGCAGGTGTGCGATTATTGAGACCGCGATTTAGGAGTGGTGCGACACCTTGGAGAAGCACTATTTCGCTTCAGAATGGAATCTGCAGGACAAATTGCGTCGACTGCCTCGATCGCACGAACGCTGCTCAGTTTGTCTTTGGTAAACGTGTCCTTGGACATCAGCTATACGCCCTGGGGGTCGTCGATAACCCAGATTTAGCCTTTGATTCCGATGCTGTCAATATGTTGACCGAAATGTATCATGATCATGGGGATAGTAAGCAACTGCAGTTATACTCGAAATCCGTCCTCACCAAGGCCCCAATAGCCATCGCGCTTCAATACACAGGAAGCGCACTCGTCAACCGTGTTGAAACCTACCGTCGCATGCCGCACTGGAATAGCCATTCTAGGGATATCATTGAAAACATACGGCGTTTTTATACCAACTCACTACTTGGTAAATCCAATGTCTTTATAGCCATCTGTGACTCATAAACTTTTCCAGACGCTGACAAACAAACGGCCATCAACCTTTTCTTGGGTGTACAAACTGAGCGCACGATAACTCAGCCCCCCGTACGTGGTGGTTATCAGAAGTGGTTTCATGAGGAACACCTTCAGCCTGCATATGTGGTGGAAGAGTGCGATAAGAGATTGCGGAACTTCGTCAATCTGAAAGGCGACTTCTGGATTGAGTACTACCGGCCTCTGTTATTCACCTCCTTGGGAAAGCATTTCGCATATTCTATGAATAGTACACTAAAACTCCCAGGGTCGGTTCACTAATAACCACTGTCTTGCCGCTCAAACTGACTATCTTGCGTTGAAGGAAAACGGCAAGAGATATGAACCAGAGCCCCTTTCAAGCGCATGGGTACCATCACCGTCATTCGGAAGGCCAGGGGAGGTTCGTTTCTGTACCCACCTTGTCAAGACGCGTGCTGAAACGGCAGATGTAGTGTCGTCCAAGGAGTAAGGCGCTGGATGGGCTCACACCCACCGAACGCTAAGAAAAATAGCGGACGGCCAACAACCCGCGCTGAGCCGAAGAAGGCTCCTGCTGAATTTGTACCGGATAAGCATTCGACAGAGGCAATCGCTAGGCAGCTACTCGAGCCGTCTGTTTCGGAAAAAGAGGAGGCGGAATACCAGGGGTAACTCAGTCTCCTTCCCTATTCACGATTGACTTTGCAAACTTGATTCGGTCGTCAGGTATATTGATCAATGCCAAGAACTTTTGGATGCCCCTACCACAATGGGCGAAAGGAAGGATCTAGAAGTCTATTCCTCTGCTGTGCGTCTTGGCAACGGTGTTGGACTGCAGCAGGGTTGGGCAGGCGAAGTCCCAAAGGAATTCATCTCATATGTGGAACGGGGAACCCCTCACTACCTCGATGGAAACGGACGCAAGGAGGCTTTCCCAATGACATATAATTATGAGCGTTGGCTTGGAGGAGTGCAATGATTTCCTTGCGGATATGTATATCGGGTTATATAATGTATATTATGTAATATCACTCCGTGTTTTTTGGTCGACGCATTGATTTTCTGGATGTTGCCCACCATGTCAAAAGGCATAAGATAGCAAGAGAACCTCCGAGGCCGACATGCACTTGTATAGCTGGGTTAAGGAGCGCTGACCAGCCCATATCTTGGGATATCCTGGATATGGCGACACGTCGGTCATTGGCCAGAATAAGTCCGCATGAACCTGAAGAGGCCGCAATAAATGTCCAGGTTGGTAATGCAGCTGTCCATTGGAAGACTCCGGAGGCGTCGTGCATTTGGTAAAACTCCTTCGCAAAGTGCAAAGAAAAGATAACCCGAGCCGACAAATTGACCATGTCGGCGTAGACCAAAGACACGTCTCCAAAGCCTAAGCTATAGAAAAGAAGAGCCGCGGAGATGTATATGATGAAGAAGTTGATCATCCACCTAGGGTTGAATTAATCCAGTAGCGTTTTGGAAGGGTTAAGACGTGCCTGCTTTGTCTGCGGAGATCCTGAGGTGTAGCCACGCTCGATACGAACGCTTCCAATCCACCATTGAAGGCGAGAAATGGAATATACCAAACCCAAGCAGCCAGGACGTGGGGAGCGCTGGTTGAAAGATATTGTTGAGGGAGCAGAATGGGCAGGAGGATGGGCAGGTACATCGTCCCAAAAATCACAAGAATGATAGAAAAGGCAATCTGGACTGAAAGGAGGGTTGTCAGGGCTTCAGCAGCCTGCTGTAGAGATGGCCGGGTTGGACGATCGGCCCCAGCATTGGGAAGGATTTTCGAGAAAAACACGCGCAGGGTTTCTTCAATCGGCTGAAGCACAATGCGCGCAATAAGGGAGCCTGAAGGGTGCTAAATTTGTGAACAAACATAGGAATAAGGCTCACCAACCGTAATTCACGGCAACCGCATAACCACCTTGGTCTTGTAGCGGACTAAAGGTTGATAATATCACTTTATCCCCCTCTGTCAAGAAATGCTTGATTAATGACTGCGAAGTCATAGTCAAAGATAACCCCAGAAGCGTTGGATCCAAGGCCTCACCAGCCCCGCTACTCAACCGATTTCAGCGGACTCCGGAAAACAGAAAAATCTAACACGTACGTCTTGCGCGGCCATAACTGTTGCTTCCCGAAATATGAAACATACACGAGAAAGACGACTGCCCCGTATGCAACTTGTCCTGCAGCAAAGGCCAAAAGAGCGAGGTGTCCAGACGCCTTGCCCCTCGAATCCAAAAGCAACACAAGGAAAGTGACAACACTCTTGCTGGTAATCCCCAGACCCTCGGCACCTACACGCACACCCATCTTAAGTTCACCCATAGCCCTATATAAGCCGTTCATGAATCTTTCACCCAAAGGAAGTCATGCACGTACAGATTGTGCATAGGTTCGCTGCACAACTCCATCAACGCTGCGGAAACATACATAACAGTTGCAGCATGGAAATATGGCTGCTCGCGCATCTCCGCGCTCGCATATCGAGCAAACAGCAGCAGAATCGCGGCCGCGAGTGGGACGCCGAACACGATGGGCAGGAACGCGAGGTTCATCTTCGCTGGAGTGCGCTGTTTGGCATCGACGCGAAGTAGAGCGTTGCGCACACCTTCCCGGCTCAGAAAGAGAATGGTGCTCAAAATGAGTTCGAATTGAATTGCAGCAGCTCCAAAGGCGCGTGGGGAGGCCAGACGGACCAGGGCTTGATTCAGCACAAATGTGAATATCCTCGAAAAGAACTGCAATGCCATGAGCGACGAGGCTGAAGTGAACGAGGTTTTGAGAAGTGGATCATTGTTAGTCGTCGTACTGGGCAACATGGAGAGTGTAGCACGGATTTGGTCTCGGACAACTTGGTGGCAAACTTAGGTAACAACTCTGGGTCGAAAATGTTGTCAATGGTGCATCCAGCTAGATCTATCGTAGAAATTACAAGAGGGCGATAATACATAACCTGCCTGGATGCTGGATATAGTACAACTGGATTACGAAGTTGAAAAATGGGTCGTGATATATCATAAAATCGTGTCAACGAAGGAGGTAGCTTAAAACAAAAACAAAACGAAAGCGATACTTAAATAATAAAAACATTCGCAAGGAGGAAAACCCGGCATCAATCAACCTCTGAATCATTTGCATCTCCTTCTCTAGCCATCAAGGCTTTGCGGTGGGGGTTTGGTTGCGATACATCGTCATTGTCGTCCCCACTAGTAATGTATTTAGGTTCTACCTTTTGTAAGGCGTGGGCGAATACTTGAGGTGCGCCCGCAATTGCCTCTGCAAATGCAAAAGCCAGACCAACAGACGCATTAAGCACTCGCCATTGAGAGCCCAACACATCAAGACCTTGAACACCACTGCTTGCCTCCAGTGCAGCAATAGGGTAGCCTACATTTGCTGCAAGACGGACGATAGCGGCCGTCAGAGGATCGAATGGAGCAGGGCTGGACGAGGGTGCCACGGGCAAGTTCCTTGATGGGCTGAAGGAGACTAAATTGCCAACTAGTGCGGGCGCAATCAAGGTAGGGACGGCCCAATGAAGGAGAACAAGCCAAAATGCAGGGCTTTGGAGGACGGTCAAGGGTGGATAATGGAGGTTAACTTGGTAACCCAGACTTCCTTTGGGCGTTAGAGGAACCTAAGAAGGGTTTAGATAAGAGACATCTTCAGAATGATATCATGCATGCACTGACCACAATTGTCTTCCATGGGGTTATAACTTGGAGAATATATAACAGCTCAAATACTGCTGACAATGACCAGATGTTGCGTGAGTTTGACAAAAACTGATCTGTGCATCAGGCGACTATCTGGGAACGTGTTTGATGGACGTACAGCACGAAATGCATTTAGCATCTCATGGCCATTCTGGATCACCTCATGCTGTTTGATGTGGTCAACGAAAACAGTAACATCGGGAGGAGTAGTTATGTGCTCGATGATGGTCTTTGAAGGGCTAGGTGGAAGGGGTGGAAGGCTGCTAGGCGTTGTCATGTCGATTTCACGCTGCTTGGCCGGAGTGCTCTGCTCTCCATGGTTGAAGGGGTTCTTGAGAAACATGGAAACATCTCGTAGATCTTCCGCAGGAGTCCGTTCGCGTATGGGATCAAGCGCAAGTGTTCTTCGGTTGCCTGATCGCGACGAAGGCTTGTCAGGTTCTGAGCTAAGGAGGAGGTGGTCAAATATAACGATGAGAGTGTACCCAGTGGTGATGACCTTGTAGCTATGGGCTGTGGTTGCACAGATCTCTTTCTGCGACCATACAAGCCCGCGAACACCGGATTGTCCTCCAACTTTTGATTGTTGTCGAGGTGTTTCTTGATTCTAGATTGTAGTTCGTCCTTTGTGCCATAGTCGCTGATTCTAAGAGCTAGAGCAATATCTTGCAACTCTGATTTCTTTTTTGGTTGGAGAGAGCCAGAATATGAGATAGGGGCCATGATTGGATTGTAACAAGAGAGAGACAACAAACGGAGTCACGCTCCTGATTTGTCTGTTCCTGTTTACGCGACCTCCACGTGACTGACAGTGGGAATGTTCTTGACAATGTCCGAACGGCCCGAGCCCGACATCACGGTGGTCATCTCCAAGGCGTTAATAGGTGATGTATATAACAAGAATTCCTTGATTTCTTTCCCACTTCGATCTTCTTTACTCATTTTAGCCCTCTGGAAGGCTTTTCCTTTTTTCTCCCCGAGTCTTTCACCATGTTCACCTTTGTATCTTTCCTTACCCTTATTTCTCTGCTCGCAGGTCGAGGTCTGGATCCACTCCTCCCCGTATACAAACTGCTGCTGATTTAGGAGCAACAGTGCTGGCATTTGATGCCATTAATGTTACCATCGGCTCGCCAACAAAGACTTTGACGATAGCCGTCCAAGATTTACTCAAGTTGCCTGCGGCACCTGCCACGGACGCTGTGCGAAAGCATGTCTTTTGTTCTCATTGCTGGCAAGCTGACCAAGCCACATAGTGCGCTGCCAATTGTTCGAGTGCAAGCACGCAGATCCAATCGTGTGCCAATGCCACAACTTGCTTGTGCTCGGACCAGACCGTCGCGTCGTTGCTTGGCTGCGAAACTTGTGTGTTCCAATTCTTGGTTGATCGAAACCAGAAACCGCAGGACTTCCGCATGGGTTCCACTCCAGTTCTTGCGGGTATTACCCTCGTCTCTATCCCTGTCGCTGTATCGGACTGAACCGGCTTTACACAGGATATTCGAGTGCATGCAAGGCAGCCAACATTAGCCTTCAACCGTCACAGCTTTCTCTTCGGCTGCCCACAAGCTGGGATGGTTCATTCGTTGCCGTCCTACCTGTTGGTGGAGCAGCTGTCACAGTTGCCTTTGCTACCCTCT
Source organism: Phaeolepiota aurea (assembly GCA_036937095.1). NCBI lineage: Eukaryota > Fungi > Basidiomycota > Agaricomycetes > Agaricales > Squamanitaceae > Phaeolepiota > Phaeolepiota aurea. The sequence continues at coordinate 11,906 of JASFDG010000042.1, forward strand.
TGGGAATATTAGCGCTATTCTTGCTTTCTAGCATGTAAGAAGACCGAGGGGTTAACACAGCAATCAGGCTATATCTGTAGATCTTATGGACGCGATGTTGTTAATCAAATTTGATACCGCGCCCGTTCGCGATCTTGCCTTTTTTTCGCAAGCAGTAGACCAATGTCGAACTGAAGGTAGCGGTGTTGGGGTTGTTGGATCATGACACAAGTACTGGCGTAAAGCCCGATCATGCGGGGGATATTGGGTTTGCAAGCGGGTCTTTGCAAGGATAAGAATATTGAGATGGTCAAAAAGCTGCGAAGTGCTGTTACTCAGGAAGGACAAATCCTTCACGCGTCAACTTGAGTACTTCGTGATTCCCACGGGGATATGTGGAATTGAATTGAATGTCCGCTTGTATCACTTGACAAAATATTGTTATACACTTTCTCCATTTTTCTTCCATCTGTCTGCTTGCCATGTCCCAATACAAATCCACAATTCGCGCTCAACCCCCTCCAGACCTTGGAGACTCAAAGTATCGCCAAGAGGCTCGACGTCTCCAAGAGGCTTTTCCTTCTTGGTCGAATGATGGTCAGTCCACCAATTTTGTCGTCTGACGAGGCACGCGCTCAGCCTTCTTTTTTTCCACCCAGATCTTCAATCCTTGCTTGTCGAAGTAGGTGGTGACGTACAGCTGGCTGCTACCAGGATTAGCGACGGTAAGTACTATTGTGCTACCTTGGTCATTTCCCTGTGGAGCATCTTTGCTCAAACAACAAATAGGCACTGCTGAGCAATGGGGTTCAGTCTCGCGCAAAAAGGATAAAAAAGCACCCTCTTCAGCTCATTCGTCGAAGGAATCCTCTGGTCGAGGAGACTCTCGCGGTGGGAGAGGTGGTCGTGGCGGTCGTGGCGGTCCTGGACGTGGTGGTGCCATGACTCGAGGACGTGGCGGTGCTAGAGGTGGTGCAACAAATGGCCACGTTTCTCATGCTGAAGGCTCTCGACCTTCGTCCACTGCCCCAGCCAACGGTGTTAGCTCTACTGATTCAGCAAGCAAGGTTGGCGCCGATGCACCGGTTACAACGGAGCCACACGAGCCACAGCAGAACGGATTGACACCCTCTACATCTACCAGGACAGACTCATCGTCCTCACAGCCCGATGGTTCAACCTTTGCGACAACTGCTTCAGTCGCTGGTTCGGCCTTGGGCGCTACCAGCACCACTTCAACTCGAGGTGGTGATACAGACGTGAACGAGTCAACTTCTTCAGTGAATGTCAATGTCCCTATCAATAAGCAGACATCGAAAACCCCCGCGACATCAAAAATGTCGTGGGCTCAAATTGCACGGTATGTAGCACTGTCGCTTTTCACCACAAATCTCTCATTTTTTACCAGACCTCACGAGAAAACAACTCCCCCTTCTGCTTCTCAGCCCCCAGCTCCTTCGACTCCAGTTCCTCCCGCATACCCGATTTCGTTAACTTTCGTCCCCCCTGCATCAGCACCTGAGTCCGAAGCTACAACACGCGGCTGGGAAGAACCCACCACAGTGCAAGCTCCCACATGGGACGATGAACCAAAAGCAACTGCAGTACCAATTTCAGACGCCTGGCCGCCTGCAACTGATTCGGCCTCTGAAGAATCGAAGCCCGATTCAGTTCCCCCAGTTACTGATGCCCACTCGGAGGAGGAGGCAGCACCCGCTCCACCTGTACAAGAATCTCTGCCCGAAAAGCCGAAGGTAGAACCCGCACAATCGTTAGCACCGGCACAAGCGACACCCGTTTTATCTTCTCAGGTGGCAGCGACACCATCACCTAAACTTCCCTCTCGCCCAGCAATCGCCTCACATCGCAACAGCGCAAGATATAAATTGACGGACCAGCCAGTCGTCATGCCTAGCTCATTTGGATCGATCGAGAAAGTCGGAATGCAGTTTGGTAGCCTGAACCTTGATGGCGAAACTGTCTTCGAATCATCAACGTAAGTTTTTTTTGAGCCACTTTTTGTTCCAATCTAATCTTTTGCAACAGAAATGAAGCAGACGCCCCTGCTGCAACACCTGCCACTGAATCAGCGTCACCTGTCAACTCTCATGCCAAACCTAATCATGATTCTGCGCCCCCGGCAACAGCCCCCGCCGCTTCAGCATCGTTAACATCTGTATTCCAGCAACAGCAAACACTCGCACCTCCACAGACTGCAACAACTCAAAACACCGCCCCACATCACGCCATTCCTACATCCGTCTCTCAACCCTCCCAACCAACACAAACTCCTGCAGCACATTCAGTTGCGGCCACATCACCGATACAGCAGTTTGCTCAACAACAACAAGCAGCATCACAACAACAATCCCTCGCTTCCACTCATCATCAACAGCAGCAACAACAGATCCAGCATCAGCCCCAACAACAACACCAGCCTCATCTTCCTCAACAGTTGCAGCAATCACACACCCATCATTCGTATGCTCAACATGGCCTCCCGACGCACATCGACCCTTCGCAGCAGCTCCAGTCGCCGACGCAGCAGCAGCAACTTCAGACCGCCGCAGCTCATTCGAGCTATTTCCGCCAGACTGAGCCTGCTCCCGCAGCACCATACTTCCAGCATACACCGACGCCTCCGGCAGGTCAGACCCAAGATTCATACGGTTCTTTCGGTCAGTTATCTGGACAAAGTCAGCACCAGCAAGCATCTCACCTTGGTGGCTTCACATCAGCCGATTATGGCTACGGCGATAACCAGAGGGTATGTATCTACCCCCTTTTGTCGAAAAACCATTTATATTGTTTTAGGGGTTCTACGAATCGTACGGTCAACAGTCGGCGTTTGGTAATCGGAACGTTCTAGGGCATGACGATGTTAAGGGAATCCCAGGAACACAGCAACCACCCACCAGTGCTGGCATCCCACCGTCAAGTGCCCAATCATCCCAGCAGCATGCTTCATCACAGGGCGCTGGGCAACCTCAGCCTGGAGCCGGCCAAGGACCCCAACAGGGATACCCCCCTCCTCCGGTACCCTTCTATTATAACCCCTACCCACAAAATCAGTTCTACGGCTCGCCCTACAACACTGGGTATGGGGTTCCTCAGCCGGCATACATGAAGTATCAACCGACCGTATTCCAGCCTGCTGGGCCACCAGGACCTGGATCTGCGCCTAGTCCCGCTACCAAACAGCCTGGTGCCAACCTAGGTGTTAATGTCCAGCCCCAAAATAATCCTTACAGCCAAGGATTGTACCAGCAAGGTTACGACGATTACCAGCCCCACCCTCATCACTCACAACATCAGCAGCATCAACAGCACCAACACTCACATAGTCTTGGACTTGGTCAAGCCGGAGGCGTGGGTGAGTATGGCAAGCAACTATATGGTGGACCTGGACAAGGCTTTATGGGCCTTGGGGGTCAAGGTGGAGTTGGTGCCGGTGCAGTGTCTAACACAAGCGGCCCTCGTGTAGCTGGATCGCCTGAGACACCGTACAAGTCGTATGCGCCCAAGGACACAGGTCTTGGTGTTGCTGCGGGACGTGGCGCATCAGTTCAACCAGGACAAGGACAAGGACAGCCTCAAGGACAGGGTCAAGGACAAGGTGGACCTCAAGGGCAGGGTTTCTATGGTGGCAACAGATTCGGAAGTGGGGCTGGGAATGCTGGCGTTGGAGGTGGCGTGGGCGTGCCTCAGCAAAACTCGCACCATCAGCAAGGCGGCGCGCAAGGCCACCTAGGCTACCCGCAAGCTGCCAACGATGGCAACTTTTATTCGTATCAGCCAAGACAGCAGCAGCAGTACTGGCAATGAAAATGAGAACGAGAACACACCTTACCCATGCCTAATTGGCTTGCGCTTTTCTTCACTTAGTTTCTCTTGCGCTCTCAGCTTCTTTTCACATTTTACTGCTTTTACCTACATGTGCTTTCCCCTTGTTTCTCTTGCCCCTTATGTCTGCTCGTCTCAACTCGTACCATACATACACCACTCTGGTCACATTGCTCTTGTACGCTTACGACATGTAATCTTTTTATCACGAATTATTGCTTGGGAAATCGAACTCTGCACATGTACGCCTGACTATTTGGGTCGTTAAGGTTAAAGGACTCCTTAGGCCTGGCGAGCCCCTAGTTGGTACGTAGGCACTGGGACCCGTGCTGTTGGGAAGTGGGGCCAGATCCCAGGTCACAAGCCCGACAGGGGCCAACGGTGGGTCACCCCCAATTGGGCCTTGCTGGGGTCCATGTTGCTTATAGTCAGATATAATATAATATGCCACATCTATAATCGTGAGGACGCGTAGGGATGGCCTGCTGATGTAGGTGCAGGAACGTAATAGTAGATCACGTGGCTGTCTTAAGGATTCGTCCAGGAAGCTCGTCGAGCCTGGCAGTGAAGATTCAATGAGCGTTTCTTTCCGCAAGTCAATCAGATGGATCCCGGGCCAGGAAAACGAACCTACTCAAACCATCGTGTTAACAGGTTCTACTGGCGTTTTTCTGGATGTGCGATTTATGAAGGATGAAGGGGCTGAAGCTATGCTTGATTGGGCATTTGCTGGATTTCGGTGTTCAGGTAGTCTTGAACTTTACCCCGAACACCCCGCTCAACACACCAATAGAAGGGAATGATGCCGTTAAGTTTGAGCACCACATCGACTCACGAACAACAGTGGGTTCTAACCATGCGCTGATCTTACGGCTCTCACTAGCGCCTTGGTCCCTTGGACGTCATCGATCAAGGCTTGAGCCGGGTGAGCGCAGATGGTAGTGTTGTCGAAGTAGGGGAAATGGTGAACCCTGACACTGGCAAGATGACGGAATACGAAGAGGTGTGGCAAGATGCGGATTTGGCCGCTGATGCCAAAAAACTGTTCATCCGCAATTCAGCTGGCACCAGGTGGCAAGCCCGGATAGGAGAATGGCAACTTGCGATGGGGAGGGCGAAGAATGGGGCGTTCTGGGCATGGCAGGCGAAACAAAATGTGGACAATGCGCAGTGGACAATCCTCCATAAGACATATTCCCTCGATGAATATTTGCGAATGCTGCCCGACAAATGCGGGCTGGGAAAAGTAGAATGGGCGGACCTGGATCGTATTGGAATAGGATGGTGTAAATATGGACCACGAGTAACAAATACACGTTGTTTGGCGACAAGATCCGCGGCAAGCAAAGTTGCGTTATTTGTTCCGAGCAAACATGCGAAATATAAAGTGATTGAAAAAAATTGACAGCCAACTGGCATCCCGCCCAACGATGCTCACAACACCAGCGACTCTGCTCGATCCAAAATCTGCCCTCGAGCACCTCAAGTCATATCCTCGCTCGGATGGACTTTCCGTCGCAGACCTCATGGACTCTCAAGTCCATGGGGGGCTAACCTACAATGATTTCCTCCTGCTCCCAGGAAAAATTGACTTTCCAGCTTCTGATGTTCAGACAGAAAGTCGCATAACACGCAATGTCGTTTTAAAGACCCCTTTTATGAGTAGCCCCATGGACACTGTTACAGAAGGCGATATGGCCATTGCCATGGCGGTGAGGATATATCCATAATATCGCAGCATGCCTACAACTAGCTCCTATCTCCTCTAAATCAGCTCCTTGGGGGTATCGGTGTTATCCACCATAATCAAACACCCGAATCACAAGCGGCTATGGTCCGAGCTGTCAAGCGACACGAGAACGGTTTTATCGCCGATCCTGTGGTTCTTTCCCCCACAAATCTGGTGGAAGATGTGTTAGACATCAAAGCCAGACTTGGCTTCTGCGGCATTCCTATCACTGGTTCGTGCAATATTATCAGTTTGGCCTCTCGTTGTGATGACATATCTACATAACCTTCGTTCTGCCGAGTTATAACGCGTGTAAAACGTGTGGCATGCGGATATCTCTTTTGTATATTCTGAACTTTCGTCTTGCTTATCTATTCACATCTGCAATCATGGTACTGATCGACCTCGTTAGATACTGGAGTACTTGGGGGGAAGCTCGTTGGTATCGTCACTTCACGCGATGTTCAGTTCCGGGATCCGTCTACACCGTTGGCCAATGTGATGACCACAGAGCTTGTCACTGCCCAGACCGGCATTACCTTGACAGAGGCCAATGATATACTTCGTGACTCTAAAAAGGGGAAACTTCCCATAGTTGACACTTCCGGTCGACTTGTTTCACTGCTCGCCAGATCAGATCTCCTCAAAAACCAATCCTACCCTCTAGCCTCAAAAAACCCCGTGAGCAAACAGCTTTACGCTGCAGCCGCTATTGGAACGCGCTCCTCTGACCGAGACCGCCTCACATTACTCGTGGAGGCTGGACTCGACATTATCATCCTCGACTCTTCCCAGGGAAACTCCGTATTCCAAATCGAGATGGTCCAGTGGATCAAAGTTACCTATCCCCAGCTTGAAGTCATCGCTGGCAACGTGGTCACCCGTGAACAAGCCGCAACTCTTATTGCCGCTGGTGCGGATGGGCTCCGAGTAGGGATGGGCTCCGGTTCTATATGTATCACACAAGAAGTGATGGCTGTTGGGCGTCCACAGGCAACGGCGGTCTATGCTGTCGCCGAATTTGCGAATAAATTCGGCGTGCCTGTCATTGCTGATGGAGGAATCGGCAATGTTGGCCACATAGTCAAAGCACTCGCCTTGGGTGCTGGTGCAGTGATGATGGGTGGCCTTCTGGCTGGCACTGAGGAAGCGCCAGGAGAGTACTTTTATCATGAGGGTAAGCGCGTCAAGGCGTACCGCGGAATGGGAAGCCTTGAGGCAATGGAGCAGGGGGCTGCCGCGAAATCGGTCAAATTCGGTCTGGGTAAATATCCCAATCCCAAATCGACCGCCACGGTGGAAAACGCAGCTACATCTCGTTATTTCTCTGAAAGCAGTGCTGTGAAAGTCGCACAGGGCGTATCTGGTGACGTCCAGGACAAGGGCAGTGTCAAGGCATTCCTTCCTTATCTGTATATCGGCGTCCAGCACTCGCTACAGGACATCGGTGTCAGAAGTGTCAAAGAATTGCGGACAGAAGTAAGCAAGGGAACTGTCCGATTCGAGTTGCGGACGGCGAGTGCTCAGGTCGAGGGTGGAGTTCATGGCTTAAACTCGTAAGTATTTAATATCGTTTGATTATCGCCCGTTGCTGAACCGTCCTTCCTAGCTACACCAAGCGATTGTTTGCCTGAACTTAGACCTGTCTTGTATACCAGATGTTAGACTTCTATCGCCCAATGTACCATCGACGCATGTAACCCCGTTTTATCCTTGTAGCATGAAATATTTGACATGTTGGAGGAATTATAAGGTTGTAAATGAACATGATTAAAGTTATCAAACAGAGAGTCAGCGGGACTTGCTGAAAAACGAAGGAATTTTGGATGACTGAGGTGCTTCCGACTACGTCAACAATTAGGCCCAGTACCTCACGCCGCGAGAGAAAACCTGCGTACTTTCAGAACCTTGCGTTTCCTCGGAGAGGCCTTGGAAGGGCTTAGCTTCGAGGGCGATTTATGCTGCACGCAACGTGTAGTGAAGAATCTATGCCATGAAATTATTGACTCACTCCATTTTGGCGATTTGAACCCCCCGCATCTTCCTTCTTGACCTCATTAGAGGATTTCTCCTTTTTCGGGGCCTAATACACACCTTAGCACAGTCACTATGCAACGTTACATTGAGAAACTTACCCGTGTGCCTGCATCCTCGCTTTTCGGTTCCAACTCTGTTGCTCCGTCGGTATCTGATATATTCAAGGGGCTCGCACTGCGCTTTCTCTTCATGCCCGATGTCTGTTTTGAAAACATCGCCTCGATACCATCCTTCCTGCTCGCTACTGGTTCTATGAAACTCGGAGACTCTGTGCCAACCTTGCCGACTTCTTTGGGTACCTGGTAGCTGAATAGATTTAATTATTGTGGGATAACGGCAGCAACTATAGTTAGCGATTACCATTCCAGCTGCACATTTGGGTCATCATAGGGCTTGACGAGCTTAGAGAGTCCTAGGGTCCAGCTTTGTGATGAAGTGTCAAGCCATTTGTCTAGAGCCTCTTTCGTAGACAGAATTACAGGCTGGCGGTCATGCAACCAGGAGAAATCCTTATTAGCATCAGTCGTTATGATCGTGAAGGTCCATATTCTCCGGCCTGTTGAGGGTGGGCAAACGGCGATTCTAAAACAAAATGCAAGTACCTTCAATGGTTGCACAATCATATAGCCCAGCCATAAGTAGAATGTTCCCGTCCTTGCGTTTAATAAAGTATGGCAATTTGTCCTTGCCCCTGTTCAGCCATTCGTAGTATCTGGATGGACAGGTCAGATTAGGACAATAACCATCGATTATGAGCGCACCCTTGAGCAAGAACCGCACATCTTTTCTTCCCCTTGATGCTGGCCCACATTCCCCCTCCCTCAACAAGATTTTCTGCTCGAGCATTCGTCGTGCTTAATGACTTGTTCTCAAACTTGCTCCAGTGCGGTACCAAACCCCATTTCATAGTTTGGAGAATTAAGTGATTGCTGTCATCGAATATATTATCATTATCTGACGGGCCTGCACCTCGTCGACGAAGGATAGGAGCTTGAGTTCGTGGGGCTATGTTATATCGTGGAACAAATTCGTTTTCATCCACCCACTCATCAATCACCTCATTGTAGCCTGGCAAATTGCGAATTTCGCCTCGCTATATCAATCATATCATAAGCATTCTAAAGGCCATATGAATCATGATATACTTGCATTTAAACGCAAGGAGAATCGACCACACATTATTAAGAAACCGCTCACCACAAAGTTCCTGACAAGCGCAGTCAGTTCTGACACAACGGTGTTTGTACTTGATTACTAAAGCGTGGGAATCCGTGCTTAACATTTGACCACCACTACAGCCGTGCTCACCGTCCCAGCCGACGTCGAGGACGTACCTGTCCCTCCAAAAACTACCCGGGACCCATGGAAAGTGGGTCACAAAAGCTATTAGAGTCTGCAACGCAAAGGACATTGCATGCGCACTTGTTCTCTCGGTCTTCTTCTCAAGCATCACTTGTTCTGACGGACCTCCTGTCTCGGTATCTAACCCTTCTCACCACTACCTGTGCAAAATATGCCCAGCATGCAGGAAGAAATGGACTAACCGTCCGAGATGCTGTCGGGGCTTTGGATGACCTAGGAGTCAGCATAGAAGAACTGAGCGAGTATTGCACATCAGAGGGCAAAGAGCTAAACCGTTACGCACTTCATTCAGCCCGAAGGGTTGAGGATTTGAATGAGTTCAGAGGTTAGTCTTTGCTGTGCTATGTGCAGCTATTGCAGAGGCCTGATCCTCCTCAGCCCAACTCAATGAGGGACTACGACAAGACCACGACGACGCGATTCCTCTGGACTACACGCGTTATACAACGCAACCTTACGATGATACCTTGGACGAAAGTGCTTCTGAAGAACTTGGGGACGACAGCGACGGTGAACTACAAGGTGAAGCCCTCAATGGTGTCGATATTGGCATGCTACCCCCATCCCCGACATCATCCTTCAATCGAAAGCGCGCTAATTCTCGGCCGTTGACGCCACCATTACCCTTATCGCCTATCTCCAACACATCCTCTCCTGCTCGAAAACGCCCTCGAAGGTCTGACTGGCAACCACCACCATATATACCCGACTTTCTACCTCCTTTTCCCACAGCAATGGTCCCTCCATCTGCTTCACCTGATCCCTCACGCATGCTACACTTGCCTACCGAACCAACAGCGTCTTCAGAACATGAAACCGTCAAAGTTGAGAAACTACCGGTCGCCATCCAGCCTCTGACAACCTCCGCGGCGTCAGACTTCCTCGTGCAAGTACCATATTCTCAATCATCCCTCTCATCTGTACCAGAATGGCACCTGCCCCAGCCTCTGCCTGAGCAACCTCCTCCACGTGTACCACGGCTCCCCACTCCACAAACGGACCCCTCCCTCATTGGAGCATATCACTATATTCTTACTCATCCCCCACCACCAACACCCGCCTCCTCAAATCCATCGCGACATAAGGTTGCTATGGCTCTTCTCTCACAGATACAGTCTACGCCACGATGGGATCCACCAGACACCTTGTATTCAAGCGTTGGACCCTGTCCCCCCCGTGTCGCGACAATCGCACCAACATACCCAGTCGCCATTAGCGATACTCCAGGCTCGGACTTCCGAGGAAAGAGCGAGGGTAAGGACAAGGAAAAGGAGATTAAATTCCCACCTGCCATACCACGGGCTGTTTCCGCGAGTGAGCGCTTGACGCCAATGATCAGCCAACAACCTTCTCGGATCCCTGATTTAGCTCGACATGTTTTACCTGTAAGTTCAAACTTGCTTGTCATTTTGTTGCCATTCTTCATCCCGAGAAACCTAGCCTACCATCTTAGCACGCACCACGCGTCTAACACACCCTCCGATTCTTCATCGGGGTACCAAACCGCTTACCTATGGCAGCGGCATCCCTGCTTCATGGAACGCTAATCCCATCCCAGCCTTTGGTGACGCTGTCCCGCCCACACCAGCGACGGCAAAACCTAAAGACCTCTCCAATGGTAAAGACCAAGCTCAGAAACCTCCGATACCGGACGCCAGGCTTTACGCTACATGGGATTACGAGCCTAAGGACTTCAAGGTCCCATTGATCCCGCTCACGCGCGGGAGATCAAGGATTGGCAGTCTGCATGCTGGGGGCAGTGGACTCATATCCTTGGGTGGCGGCCCTAGGACCAAAAGTAATAAATAACTCTCGCTGCTCGCTTTCCATGATGAACGCCTTATAATGGGTTCTTGGTTTCGCTTTGCTATCGTATTTTGCTTGTCAATATTATGTATCTTTTTAAACCCCACAAGCAATAGTTTGCCCCATAAAATGATTGGATAAGCCTAAAACAAAAGCTTCCGTATGCTCAGATCAAAATTTCAGCCATTCTCTCACCAATTGCATAGGCAGTCGGCTGGTGTAAACAAGGAGATGAGAAACCGCCATCTTATGAGCACAAATAGAGTGGGCTTACTTGCGTGTGCGCAGATATCAATAGCGGTAGTATCGAAACATCTGCAACGCGGACATTTGTGGTGCTTTTTTTACATTGGACAGACCTTGAATGAAATAAGCAGATTAGCTGAGATTCACGCTCACCCATAAACTTTGAGATCTTTGTCGACTACTCCACCTTTAGAGCGCGGCAACAATGAGGCGGTCCCAGCGTTATGGTACTGCAGAAGTCATGTTAATATACAGTTCCCCTCTGGTTTACAGAGTACTTACTCCCCCATTGATATTTTCCTTGACCCACTAACATATCAAACTGCTCAGCGTCGGGAACGCAAAGAAACTGCATAAAGAAACCCCCACCTGTTTCATCTCATCCTCTGTAACCACGTCCGGCCCAGGAAATACCTCCCCAGGCTCGAACAACTCCTGGAATGCAGCCGTCTTGAAAAACTTACGAGCATATTCTGTCGCTTTACTTATGATAAAGAGGTCCCACTCGGATTCGAGGAAATTCGGGTCAATGAGAGGATGGTCATCAATAGATTTTGTGCGAGCGTGCTAGAAGGAAGTTCATCAATTCTGACTCAAGGATCTACCCCATACGAAAATTACTACCACAGTACCACGGGAGAGCGGATGCAAATGCGTTACAGCCATTGAGACATAGCTTGTATTTGGAAGCTTTATAGAGCCGCCTGAGAATGAATTGAACTGCACATGATCATTTTGGTCAACGCCGTGCCACTTAGACATCTTGGAAACCTACCAAGAGGAACTCCAAATGTGGGATACCATTGAAGGCTTGTTGTTTCGTAACATCGAATAATTCTTGCGATATTGATGGTGGCTTCGCCTCGAAAAGAGACTTTGCCGTCTCCATTTCCACAGGCGTTAAGATAGTGTCGATTGGCTGCATATTGAGCACAGCTTGTGCAAAGGTCTATTACCGCATGATAAATTTGGACAGGAACACAGTACTTTATCAAGACTTACGAGCCATCCCTGCCCAGTTTTGTATAATTCCTCTTGCTACGACTGACATGATTTCTCGGGTACACCTCGTTCAAAAGAAACGAACCTCTGCCTTCAACGTCGCATTGTAGCCAAGGGCATCGAAGGACAAGAATCCAGGCTTCAGCTGGTATGTCAAGATGGTTATGGTACTGCAGAGAGTATCAGGGCGTGAAACTTTAAGTCTCGATGGAACCACTCCCTGATCTTCGTAGTTCGTACCAACACTTGGCAAATCGACCTTGACGTCAATCCCAAGTGGTTCTAGTACGTGTCTATCCCCGATGCCCGATAATTCAAGAATCTGCGGTGTGCGCAGGGTTCCCGCAGATACAACGACCTCCCCTTTAGCCATGCTGATACGAGCGCTAGCCGTAGAATTGTCTGGGAAGCGTACGTTGACGCCTTTCGCCTTGAGTAGCTGATTCCTTCCACGGTCAGAGACAAGGTCAACTTTGGTAACCAATGCATGTGAAAGGACGACGAGGTTCCGCCGCGAAAGTATTGGATCAACTGACAAGGGAAGATCACCCGTATGAGTAAGAACATGGCCGGAATGAAACCAAGACATACGATAAGCAAACTCGGATGTCTCCCTTACAGCTTCCCTTGTTTCCGAGCACAACGTAAAAAATACCCCGGTATTGTTGCCATCGTATGGGTCAGAGTTCAGATTGTGGCCGAGTTCAATTGATGCATCGACAAATTTTAAGTACTGCCTGAAAAAGGTCAGTATAAAGACAGTAGGCTTAGACGACAAAATTTGGTCGTACTCTGGCACAAAAGGAGGGAAAGAGACATCCACCGGCCCATTTCGACCATGAGAGCTCGGCTCTACTGTGTACCCAAACTCTGCAACACTCGCGGCAGCTGGCAAATTTAGTTCCTCAGACTGAGTGGTAGAATCAGCCAATTACCGACATTGATAACTCAGAGCGGAAATGAGGAAACAATACATGGAACCGGAGACAAACCTTTTTCATGGCATTAAACATATTGTTCCAGTTCCACCCTGCCGAACCGAGGCCCTGGTAGACATCAAATTCGGGTTTCGAAGGGCGACTCCAAACGAGGCCATTGACTGCGCTGCCACCGCCAAGCACCTGTGAGAGTAAGTTTGTGTGAGGGATTTGGGATCAAAGATGATACTTACCTTCCCGGCAGACTCGTTTACGGATTGATTGTTCGCATGGTTTTGTGGCACTGTCTGCTATGAAATTAGCCATGTCGTAGGGATTGACAAATCATGAAGCGTACCGTATATAACCAATCGATGTCAGTGCCAATAAATGAAAACGATTTTTGAGGGATGGTGATCAAAGTGCTGTGTGGGATTCAGATTCGGCATACACGGTTAGGGCTTTGGTTGCGCTCACTCATTAAACCCGGACCTCCCTGCTTCCAAGACAAGGAGCTTCTTGGTAGAGGACTCTGTAAGGCGACGTGCAACTGTCAAGCCAGCAGTACCCCCTCCAACAATTATCTAGTTGTTGTCAAGACAGTTTGAGGCCGTTATCACAGTCGCTTACATAGCTGTGGGGATTCAGAGAGCAAGATTCAGAGAGCATTCAAGTTTGAGTCAAGTGCCGGCACATACTCGAAATCTGTCGTCTTCAGAATTGACTTCCCCAAAGCTAACCCAGATGGCGTCGACAGGTCAATGAGGGCAGAAGACACAAGGTTGACCCAAGTCAACACGAATAGGAGGAATGATTTCAGGACAGCCATTGAGATATTGGGGCCCCTTCAAGGAGTAAGGTTACAGCTTTGAAGGTACCGTCTTCGGTGGCATAACCTCAACAAAATCCACGAACACATGACGGACATCATAGAATATAACAATAGCCCAGTGTGAAATTTCTGTTAAAACCCAGGGTTTGCTATATCGGATCCAGATCATTCAGCTACTGTTGCGGTAATTAGGTGGCCTGGTTCCTATGAGTTTGGCAGAATATCTAAGAGGAAATTTTAGACCCTATAATCGTTTTGAGCTTGAACGAGTATTGTCAAATAGTTTACCACTGAGTCATCCATGTCTGGGTCCTCGAGAGTCGAAGTTATTCGGAGAATACGCCTTGTCACTGTGTGCTGGCTGTAAAAGGGTCGCGTGTCACGTGCTAGCACAACACGCGTTTCAACATGACCTAGACACACAGATCACTTAAACGCATCTCCGGAACCCCTGTACACTCCGAGGCGAGTACTCCAATTTTTGGGACTTACAAGGTAACACTCAAAAAGTCAAGTTGTGGTCCACGCTAAGAGGGGACTGTGATTCTAGCACGTAAATGAACGGCACAATCCTGAATTTCATTTTCCACTTCTTTCACTATAGCAGCGCTCTGAACAGGCTGAAGGGCAACTAAATAAGTCAACAGCCTGGAGGTCAACCTACCATACCTCTACGGAACGTAAGCGTCCATGAGCCGCAGACCACCCTGGTTTTACCCTTACTAGAGCGGAAGAAGGGCCGTCGAGTGTCTTTCCGGGTACAGTCTGATATAACTGTACTCACATTGCATACCCATATCATCTTGGGGGTAAAGACTGGGCATACTCCACCTTCAACCCCCAGTGTGGGGCTGAATCGATACTTCTGAAGACGGCCTTCACGACTTAATCATCTTCGTGGGTCGTCCATACACGGTTACCCAGGTATATCTTGATTGCGACAGGCAAAGCTAACCCAAGAGATATGTATCAAATATGACAGGACCTATCACGACCTCTGTGCCTGACCAGGCGTGTCGTCTTGATACCCGTCCTCCTATTACCGCTGGGGTGCTTGCTTTAGATTCCCTTCATCCAAGGGCGAGAGCCACTGCCATTATCGGCGAGATCAAGTCTCACATTGGAATGTCAGTCGAATTCGAACCGACAGAGGCTGTTGCTTGACCCCATAGGCTGCCCAAGCACTCGAGACTTCAGAAGGAGGCACATGTAGCTTAGTACTTATCACGCTTTCACTCGAGTGGTTGATATATGATCATTGCTGCTTCTCCTTGAAGCTATTCGAGTATACAGGTGAGAAATACCATTTGTTGGAACAGGGCGAAACAGAAACCAGGGCAATGCATAGTTATCGCAATAGAAAAATGTGTTAAGTGGATAGTATCGAATGTCCGAATACTATCATGTAAAGCATGTAAAGATTCCAGACTCTAAAATCATTATTTTTTTGCCATTTTGAGTGTCCTTTGGGGCGGAGCCCCATGATGGACCTAAAGCTTTGACTATTTACTAGTGAGGCCCTCCTGGGTCCTCCCGCTTCCTGACCTCCCTGTCCTGGCC
This sequence comes from Phaeolepiota aurea, assembly GCA_036937095.1. Lineage (NCBI taxonomy): Eukaryota > Fungi > Basidiomycota > Agaricomycetes > Agaricales > Squamanitaceae > Phaeolepiota > Phaeolepiota aurea. Next base: position 27,219 of record JASFDG010000042.1, read on the forward strand.
GGCCTTCCGCATCGACTGGGGCTCACCCCGAGTGATCGCTCCCCAGCCGACCCGATGCCTGGGCATCGTTTTTTGGCCCAGCTTCTGGAAGCGTGTGCATGTAGTGTGTGTCTTTTATCGTTCAGTGTTCAGTGCTGTCTGATCGTGGAGGCGTCTTTCTGCTAGGTACCCGACCTTGGTCCGAGGACTTTCGGTGTGAATACGGCGAGGTGCGTTTGCTGTGGGGTAAATTGGGGGCCGGGTTAGTGCATACCTGGTCGCTCTGCAGCGTTTATGTTGACGCCGTGTGCGGCGGGCTTCCGGACTCTAATATAGAAGTATCCTCTGCATTTGGCCAGCATAACCTTAACGATTAGGTGTACGTGATCAAACTTCAAAGCGGAGGTAGCATCGAGGTGATGATTTGAGATCGTCTTCGCGGAAGGTCCTCGTTACACGATTTGAAGGCAAGTAGTAAAAGTGGTTCTTGACGTTTCCAACAGCTTATAGTACCATCCCAGGAATTCGTATATGAAATGTAATAGTTATAAAAATGTGAATGTGAATCCAGTCATGTATTCTGGGACAACTGAGAACCGAACCGCAAGTATCATGCAAACATAACAAAAGCCGGGAATATTAAGCAAAAGGGGCCCCAAGTCGAAGAGATGCCGTAGAGTATGCAAGTGCGAGACGTGTGCAATAAATTTATGGATTCCGTTTCTCCTCCAGAAAGGTTTTCTGCGCTCGTCCAATGCATGATTTTAAACCGTCTCGCCCTCTCTGGCTCTCTCGAATGCAGCAGGACGCTTGAAACCGTCCTCGATGAGTCGCTGTCTCCTCTTGGCGACGGCCTCGTTCAGATTGTCCATCATCTTGACAGTGTCAGCCCAATCGACACATGCGTCGGTAATGCTGACGCCCCGCTTGAGGGCGCTAACACCACCTGGGCCAACGTCCTGTCTGCCCTCGTTGATATGGCCCTCAACCATTACCCCGGTGATCGCGCGCTCGCCTTGAAGCAATTGGCTGCAAATATCGTCCACAACGAGTGGTTGGTTGCGGTGGTTCTTGTTTGAGTTGCCGTGGCTGCAGTCGACCATGATGCTCGCCCAATCTCTCTTTCCCTTTGTCTTGATGGTCTCCTTTGCCTTTGCGACATGCTCATAGCTGTAGTTGGGGCCGCTGGTGCCTCCTCGGAGGATGACATGTACGTCCTGGTTACCGCGCGTCTTGACGATCGACGCCAGCCCAGCCTCGGTGACACCCATGAACGCGTGAGGGTGCGACGCTGAGGACATGGCGTCGATGGCAACGTTCACGCTGCCGTCCGTGCCGTTCTTGAACCCTATTGGGAAAGAAACACCCGAGGCCAGCTCACGGTGTAGCTGCGATTCGGTTGTGCGTGCGCCAATCGCGCCCCATGAGATAACTATGTATGGGTATGTCAGCCATTAACTGATCGTGATGACATCAACTTACGATCGGCAATATATTGAGGCGAGATGGTGTCGAGCAGCTCAGAACCGACGGGAATACCGAGATCGGTAAGGTCGCAGAGAAGTTGGCGTGCAATGCGCAGGCCCTTGTTGATCTTGAATGAGCCGTCGAGGTCTGGGTCGTTGATGAGACCTTTCCATCCAATGGTGGTTCTTGGTTTCTACAATAAATATGTCACGTGTCAGCCACACAGTCAACTTTTTTTTTATTGGTATCGGATGTACCTCGCTAGAAAGGACGTGTCAGTCAATGAAGGTATAGGCAGAACAGACACTAACAAGTAAGCGCGCATGATAATGAGCAGGTTGGGCCAATCAGCGAGCTTGGACTTTAGGAGGTGTGCGTATTCCATAGCCTGTTCTGGGTCATGGATGGAGCAGGGACCAACAACAACGAGGAGGCGGTCGTCGTGGCCAGCCACGATACGAGCCGCATTGTAACGAGCTGAGGCGATGGTTTTCTGACTGTTCGTGGACGAAACAATCTCGTGGCGAAGCAAGGCAGGTTGAACAAGAGGATCGTAGCCGATGACCCTTCTGTCCTGTATATACTGCTGAACCTTCTCGGCGTCGTCAAAGTCAGGGAAAGGTGAGACGTTATACATGTCGTCGGGAACGGCTAATGAGATCAAATATTAGATGTGGGGGATATGGGAGAAAGGAAAGCAGTACGGAATCTGAAAGGGCTGGGTTTGCTGCCTTTTATGTGTGCTGACATGGTAGAGATCTGGACTAGTCCACTTTTTTTTTTGAAATCGTATTCCGAGAGATCCCAGAGATCGTGATTGAGTCAGAGCAATATCACACTTGTCACATACGTCACGCTGTCACCCCAGTGGTAGATACGTGGCCATGCTCGGAAATAGATTGTACAAAGAACATCTTTTCCGGCGAACACTGTGAGTATATCATATCGCGAGTTGAATAGAATGAAAATCATTCTTGAAGTTTCGGTTAATATTTGCACCGTTAATAGTCACGTGAACACTGCAGGGAATGTTATTTTCTTTTATTTTATTTGACGTTTTGTAAAATGTCGCGAACGCCCATATCGCTGTCGCCTGTCGCCGGCTTTTGTATCAAATCATCCACCCTCCAACCCGCCATCTACACCCCTCACAAACCCACCCCTTCTTCCGCAAACCTCCTGGAGCCAGCCACCGCCCCCAGTGCCATTCCAAAGGGTTACAAGGTCTTCATTAACATCGCCTGGGACAAGAATGTTCCACCACCGCCCAAAGGCAGTGAAGATGTCATTCGGCGCGCAATGGACGGTCAAGACCCTGAGGAAGTGAACAACAATACCGCTTGGTATGTTCCTGTCGTTGTCTCTGAAGGGCGGCTTGGATCTGATAAAGGTAGGCTGATTTCATCTACAATCCATTCAATCACGTTTGCTATGGCCCTCGTGAGGCTCCGATTTCCTTTTTCTTCCTTTCGCCTATTGCTTTCCTTTGGATTTCGTATATTTACTCCATTTATGCAACCCTGCCTCGTTTGACCTTGATGCTCTCCCCTGACTACGTATCTCCGTGCTAGTTTTCTTTGTCGCAGACCATAGGCCATCATTTGCCCAACCACCGCCTATCACCCTCGCTGTTCCGTTCCTTTCGCCAAACACCAGCTTTATGGCAACCGCCCTTTTGCCGCGCCGCTATCTCAGCTCCGCTTCGCTAGGGAGTCGAGTTTGGCAAGCTGACTCTTTATACCTGCGCATACACGGGAAGCGCCCAAACGACGCCTCCACTAATGCTTGGTAAATCTAAACTATGCTGGCCTGGCTATTGTCTGCTTCTTTTGGGCTCCTAACGTGTATGGTCAAACCGTATCACTGATCTGCAATAGTCCCAAGCGCCATCCGATTTCGACTTTACAGACGCCTTAGATCCACTGGCACAACTCAATGTCTTGTGAAACACTACATAGGGCATTGCCCGCACCAATTCGCTAACGGCAGCACTGGTCAAGGAATCCTGCTCGGGCACAAAGCTACACCGCCCGTCCACGATATCATTTCATTTGATTCGGGGACGACATCTTACGCCCGCATGGCCTGGACTGCATACTTTACTTGATGCTCCTCTCGTCAAATCGTCGCCGCAAGATGGATCGTTTAGCCAGCATCTTCTATCGCCTCAAATATCGATCGACCTCACTTTGCCGTGTGCGTGGCTTCTACTTACCTTCAGCCAATTTGGTTACTCAAGTGCAACCCACATGTGACAGCCGGTGATATAGTCAGTCGCCAGATCTCCCGCACCAATCCTTACGCGTCGCCTAATTCCATGTGCGGCCTATCGCCAGGTGATAGACTTCCCCAATTCTGTCGATCGAACCGCCATCAAGGCCTTGCTCACACTTCACGTCATTGCCCTAGCTGCTTGATTACTGTATCTGGCTGCTGTTAGGAACACTTTTGAATCAGGTAACGATCTCGTCGCCTTGTGACAAAGGGTCATAATTAATTTGAAACTTCGCTCAGTTCGTTTGATCCGACCATCATGATATACATCCTTCGCCAATCAGTGCCATCCGTCGAGTGATCCCACTTGATGATGAAGTTATGGATGGGCTTCTCCCTTATAGACCAATGCGTTGGCTGTGGGTCTCTTTCACCGGCCGGATGAAATGCGTTCCTCACCATTGACCGTTACGCCCGACGCTCAAAGCCATTGCCCACCCGTACATATCCCTCACTTGCGGGTTATGATCTTGTCATCATTTGCGTTCTATCATTGCTCTATCTCTGATCCGTCGGTCCCCATCTTCTTTCGCTGTCCCTTTAGCCCGTTCCTTTGCGATCACCTGAGGTGATTCTGGTCAGCCGAAGGCTTGGTGGTTTTATCGAGTTGTCAGTGCTTTGACTCGGTCATTTTGAAGGGAGTCTCCGCAGTTGGGTGCTATGTAATGCCTTTATCTCGCGTCTGCTTCCCCTTGGCGGACGCATTGAATCGATACTCGAAAGGCTATTGTTTCCCAGACCTTCACCCACACCGTTGCCCGGCTCAGTTCTCTTGGCATATGTGTCACCCTTTGGTAGAGACGCCATCCTGCTTGACTTAACATCTTGTCAAGATGAAGCATACATGCTTCATTAAACAAGTTATCTCTGCGAGCATCGGCTATCTAGATCCTAACTATATCATATGCCTTGTAAATCTGGCGGTCTTCCCCAGTGTAGGGTCTCATCACTAGAAAGCAATAGCTCAGCGCAGATCCTGCTTCGATACCTTGGTCCATAGTTCCTGACGACACTCTGTTTATTCCTTCCCTTGATTTGTATTCTTTTTCTTCTTTTTTGCTGTCTCCTATTCCTTTGCGAGATGCTATCTTGTTTTGTTGATAAACGCACGTGCTAATTATATGGTGATTTTACAGCCGGCCAGCCTTCCCTTGTGTTCGACTGCGTCTACAATCCTGTGGTGAAGTCACGCACGTTGCGGGACCCAGAATTCAAGGTATTCATTATCGGTAAGCACTCTCATTTTTTGCGGGGGTTTACGCGGTTGACTTGAAACGATGTGCATAACCATGAAATCGGTGAATAGAACTCGCCCTGCAGCGCATCGAAGCGCAGACGTCGCTGGTGCTTTCGCGCCAAATCGGGACCCCCAACATCGCAAGCAAGGGCAAGCTCGCGTCACGCACCGTCTGGGTGCCCACGGCGCTTATCCAGAAGGGGAATGATCAAGCGCATTCGTCCTCTGACGCATCGGTGTTCAACGTCGACGGCACCAAAAGCGGTGCCGGTATAGAGCTGGGCAGCAAACCGCTGGTCCACGAAGTCTCAAGCGCCGCGCCCAAGGGCATCCTAAAAAAGGGGAAGGGGAAGGAGTCGGATAACGCCGCGCTGACCGCCACTGAGGACGGGCCCATCCCCTGGACGTGGCGCAAGCGCGAGGACAACGGGCGGCTGGAGATCACATTCCGCCTACCTGGTTTAGTACGCTAGGCCCTCCTTGCTCGCCTATAAATGAGCTGACCAACTCCCTAACTGATGCATTTTTCCTAGACACACGCACTCATCAAAAACACTGTGCTCGACATCGAAGTGCGGCGTATGCTGCTGGAGGTGCCCGGGCGTCCGCTGCTCGACCTGGACCTCGCTCTGTCTGACGCGGAGATTACTGCGCGCGTGGGGAAAATCCGCAATGCGACGCCAGCTGGGGGCATGGTGCCGTCGGTGGAGGGGGTGATGGACGATGACACGGACGGTATCAAGGAGGCGCTGCTTCTGAAGCGGCAGCGTGACTTTGATGTGGATGGTGCAGAGGCAGAGTGGAGGGTTGCTGAGGGTGTGTTGGTTGTTTCTGCGTGAGGGTGGTCGTTGCTGCAGATATTTTCTCATTTCCTCGTTTCCTGTTGATCTGGGAACTGGCGACAACGTCATAAAAAGAACATATTAATTTCTCTATACTATCTGAGCACTGTCCGTTTCTGAGTCATTGAAAGGGAAAAAGGAAAAAAGAGCCAGCCATGCGGAATGGCGCCAGTCGAACACACGTCCATTCACCCGCCTGCCTTGCCCAACAGGGCGTACCCACTCCCTTGAGGCCCATGGAGCTGCCGAAGAAATGCGCGATCAGTATCAATTTGATGAGACAATCAACGATGACAAGGGTGAAAGCCTGGCTGATGCAAATGTAGCTTGACGCACCTTGCCATAACAGCGTACGCAAAAGGGGTCACCATCATGATCACGCAGCCGATTCGAGTCGAGGGTGGTGTTGCACTCGATGCACCGCAGGCAGTTCTTGTGGAACGTCTTGCCCACCGCTTTGATCTTGAGATAGAATCGAATCAGCACAGAGGGATACAGCAACAAACGCACCTGTTCCGCGAAATACACGCTCTTGGAGCAGCGCGGGCACACTGGCGTGCCCGCACCCCATTTACGCGGCGACCCAGTGGGAGTGGGCGTGAGCGCGGCGCTGCCGCCCGTGAGGCTGGCGACGTACGCGCCCCCGCCGGCCCCGTACCGCGTCCCGGTAGGCGTCGTGAATATGGGCATCGTCCCCGCGCCCATAGCAGTACCGTGTGGGGAAGCTGGCGCGGAGAACGCCAGTGTCGTTGTGGGCAACGCGCGGCCGGCGGTGACGCTCTGCACGAGCGGGCTGAGCCCCTCGTCCTCGAGGAGCTGCATCGCGGCGGCTGTGGCGCTGTTGTTGCGGCGCAGTGGTGTAGCTGAGAAGCGCTTGGGAACTGCAGTTTCTGGGTTGGTTGCGTCCGCAGACGACGAAGGGAGTGATGATAGGCTCTGCGAAGACTGATGGGTACCCGAGGGGATGTAAAGCGGGATGGTGCGGGGTAAATTTCCGAGGCCTGGGCGGCCGGTGTTGGTGGGGCGCTGTGTTTTACTCGACGATGCGTCGCCAGGGTTTCCAGCAGGGTGTGGCGGTGGGTCCCAATTCTCGGCGGGGATCTGGTCCGGCTGTTCCATTTCTTCAGGGATAGGAGGATCAGAGGGAGGAGTGGGGGTGTTGCGGGCAAAAGAGGGCGAGGTTGGGCTGGAGAGCGAGTGCGTAGGGCGGAGGACACCGTTGCCGTTGCTGGCTGTCGTCAGCGAGCGAACGGGTTGGGGTGTTGCTGAGCTCCAGAAGGAGGTTCCGGTGGTCGTCTGGCGGAGGGGAGAGAAGGAGAAATGGGTGGGCGAGGTTGGAGGCGAGTCAGGGGGGGCTTCACGGTACGGCAGGTTGGCTCTACGCAGGTCACGGGTGCCAAAGCTCTTGACATGACACGATTTACTGGAACCACAGGGTTAGATTAGACAGCGGCGCTGGCTGAGAATGACAGAGCACGCACCAGTAAGGCTGTTCGTCGTGCTCCAACAGCGTAAACGAGTCGAGTCGTTTGTTACAAAGGGTGCAGGCAAGACATGGCTTTTTTGAAATGCATGAGCATCACAACCCACTGTGTACATGACACTCACTTTGTGGTACAGCTAGAAATATAATCAGCTTCAACGGGCCACATTGCGAGGCTTTTTTGCATACCTTTCTCCCTGGACCCATCACCTACTCTGTGTTATATAAAAGTATACTGCCACTATTTCTCTGAACTCACCTGTTCTGCTGCGTATACAGCCTTGGTACACCTGGGACATATTGGATTTCCTCCAAACGGATGCATTGAAAACGACGAGGAGATCCAAGTGGTGACTCTTATGGGATAGATTGATTAGATAATCACTGCGGACCTTGAAAAAGGACGAACACTCTAAATCTGAAATTTTTTGGGTTTTGTCCATCCCATCTGCGCCTCCCTTGGAACTCTTTTCCCCGCAAATCACCTCAGATATCCTCCCCCTAGCCCCTTCACGAAAATGTCTGACGATGAGAGCCACAATCAAACTTTCGAGCAGGTCGGTCCCCCATCGTCGTGCTCTCCACCCAAATCGATCAACCATCTAATCCTCTACAAAGGCGGGTGCTGGGGCTTCCTTGACCTTCCCAATGCAATGCTCTGCTCTCCGTAAAAATGGACACGTCGTTATCAAGAGTTGGTACCCATTTCTGCATCTCACTTTTCTCGCTCACACACACCCATTCACACCTCAGGTCGCCCATGCAAGATCGTCGACATGTCCACGTCCAAGACCGGAAAGCACGGTCACGCAAAAGTCCATCTTGTTGCTATCGATGTCCGTCCTTTCGATCGCTATTTAACGCGACCCTAGCTCATCCTTTTTCCCCCAAGATATTCACTGGCAAGAAATTGGCGAGTGTCCCTGCCTTTATACGTGTGACTTTTGCATTTACCCACCAACAGGAAGATATCTGCCCTTCTACCCACAATATGGACGTCCCCAATGTCACCCGTACCGAATACCAGCTTGTAATCTTCCTCCGCCCCATTTCTATGCACCTACTGATCGCCTCCCTAGGTCAACGTTGACGATGGTTTCCTCAATCTCATGACCCAGGACGGTGTCTCCAAAGATGATGTCCGTGTTCCTGACGGCGATCTCGGCAAAGATATCCAGGCCGGTTTTGATGAAGGCAAAGATCTCCTGGTCACTATCATCAGTGCCATGGGTGAAGAGCAGGTCAGCTTTCCCTCCTATCCACCAACTACGTCTAAAAACTCGTGTAGGCTATCTCTTTCAAGGAGGCTCCCAAGGGCGCTTGATTTGTGAGTCCTAGCCCTTCCCCACGTGGGTGTCATCGCTTCTCTCGGCTCCGCTTTTCCTGACCCTTTCACAGGTGTACGTATTCTATACTATAGTTTGACTGGAGCTTGTGTGTTTATAGTTCTATACTTTCTTTCACTCTCATCGTCACCCTCCACATGCGCCCCATCCCACTCTCGTATATACATTTGGTTGTTGTATCACACAAGAATCTAAAACAAACACTGTGTGGTGTAGCTTTGAATTTCAATTTTTGTGTGTGGTGTTTTGATTACGTTCCTGTGGGATCCTCCTGAGGGTCATCCTCTTGGGACCAGGCCTCAATCACCTCGTCCAGCGCCCTCACTGACCACCCAGACCCCATCGCCGTCGTCATCCTTGTCCCTGTCGCCCACACCACCTTCTTGATCCCCACATCTAGTAGTGCCGCATCCGCTGTCCCTGCAGGCGGCACCCCCGCCGCCAGACACTGCGCATGCGCATCCCTCGCCAGGCCCCTCAGCAGCACCAGAATCGCCGCAACCGGCACACCCCCGCGCAGCAGGTACCACCCCAGCCCCGCCGCGTCCTCGCGCCACCGCGGGCCAATCCCAATCCCCGTGCGCTCCCCACGCGCATACCTCCCAAGCAGCACCCCAAACTCCGGCCGCGCGCGCACATGCTTATCGAGCCGCCGGTCCAGCGCGTGCAGCGCCCCAAGCACCGCCGTATCCCGCACGAGCGGCGCGCGCGCATTGTGCTCCGCGCGCCCGCTGAACCGCCGCTCGTAGATCTTGGTGTAAAAGTCCGCTGCGAAGCGCAGGTCCTGCAGCCGCAGGTGGAAGTAGCGCGACGCCGCCGGGTGCATCGTGCGGTACGTGAACAGCGTGAGGTGCGTCTGCAGCGTCTGCGGCTTGTCCTGCAGGATGCTGTCCAGCAGCGCCGCGTGGCAGTACGCGTGGAACAGCCGCTCGTCCCCCGTCTCCCCCGGCTCGCGCGCAAAGTGGTCCGCAAACGCGAGGAAGACGACGTCGTTGGAAAACGACGTGATGAACTCGGACAGGTCCCCCGCCGGGTGCGTCTTCGTGTCTGTCACCTGCGGGAAATCGAGCATCGCGGCATCGCCCGCCGACGACCCCGACCTCACAAACAAACTGCGGCTCCCCCGCGGGTCCTCCGTGTAGCTCAAAAAAGCCGTCCGCCGCTTCACATACAGCGTCTGGCTCTTCAGCAGCGCCTCCTTATGCCGAGGCAGAGCGGCGGTATCCAGGTAGAACGGCCAGTACCGCGGCGTGTCCACGCGGATCGACATCAGCTTATCCATATCGGGGATTAGCGTCGGCGAGATCAGCTGGCTCCGCTCCACCTGCCCATCCTCCATCACCGTGATCTTCACTGGGAGGTACACCACCTCCCCCGTGTCCACATCCCGCGCGACGAGGCACCGTGGCTCCACGGCCAACACCCACAGGTGCCGCAGCGCCTGCAGGAAGCTCTTGTTGTCGGCCGACGCCTGGTGGAACCGCGGGAAGAACGCCGTGACCATGCACGCGATCGCAGCGTCGGACGTGCCCAGCGTGAACCGCCCGCCGCCGAGGAAGAGCAGGCCCAGCGAGAGGTGCGTCGCGACGTGCACGCCATATTTGAAGCCGTGGTGGTACATGGCCTGCTGGTACATGCCGTACGCGTATCGCAGGCGCCGCAGACAGGTGATTTCACCCGTCCCAGCCATGACCATGCTTAGTGATATCGAGATCAGGTTCAGCCCATCTCTGACCGCAGAGCGCTTGATTTTGTGGTCAAATGCAGGACCTATGCATGATTATCAGCACTGCCTCAACCAAACGCTGACAAAACCCACCATTTGAATACACGAGCCGCGTGAAGAGATCAAAGTACCGAACAATCATGATATACGCTTCCTGCCGCGCAGTCCCCGCGTACTTCAGCCCAACCACAAAGCAGCACCCAGCGAGGATATTGTAGTACGCAAGCTCAAACGCATCGTCAACAACCTTGTTCGCCTTGGACCGCTGCTCAAGCGCATCGCGGATGGATTGTGGAATCTGCGACGTGAGCCATTCGTTCGTGGGCGTAATTTTATTCCACATCACAAGGGATCGCGCGATCGTCCGTATCATTAGGAAGCTGGGTTGAATTCTGTTCAGCGCGAGAACGGTATCGGGGATGGTCAGGGTATCCGCGATGTCCTGTCGCTCGGTGCGAAGGTACATCAAGCCCAGAGCGATTGTAGCCCCTGGCGATGTGAGATTGATATCGAACGACGACTTCCCGGATGTTCCAAGGACTTGGTGCGCGTCGCCGTGGATAAGGACACTCAGCCGGGCCAAGATCGTCATGTCTGCGGGGATTGTCGTGCCTTTCCCGAGCATTATCATGCCGAATGCTAAAGCAGCGGCGTATGTGTAGGCTTCGCGATGTTCGTTACTGAGATCTGGCTGAACAAGGTCTTTCCGACTGAGCTGATTCAGGCAGACCTCTGCCATGCGTCGGTTTTTCGTTCCAAGGTAGAGGAGCCCCACTCCAGCTAAGCCAGCAGCTTGCGTGACGAGGGATACATTGAGATCGACGTTGGGCGTTGGTAAAAGCGCAGGTGTATGCACAGCCAATAATTTCGTGACATGCTGGTTTCCACTCCCAATATTTGCAGCCGATAACCCCAAGAGCACACCAATCGATGTAAGATCATGTTTGGGCGTCAAGTACCCGAACGTGTGCCACGTCAACATCTCTTTAAGGTGGCCTGTGAGGCCGAGTCCCAACAAAAACCCAGCATGCTCGGGGGTAAGTTCAGAAGGCTTGTTGAACGCAATCCAAGAGCTTTCAACCGTCCCCGAATTTGGCGATATCCGCAGGCCGGCAGCCACGCCGTTATGGAACTCTCCCCAACTCAGTGACTCTGAGGTGATTTTGCCAGGCTCTGGGGTTACGGTAATACCCATCGGCTGGATCTTGACGGAATATTCAAGTTTCGGAATGGTGTACGCTTCCCGAGTGACAGTTGGCACCGAACCGAAGGTGAACATTGCACGTCCATATGGCAGGGCAAGCGTTCGCTCAGCCACTCGGACCACCTGATTCTGATGCTCCTTTGTTTGGTCGTGCTCACTGTACTAGCGGTCAGGGAATGAACTCTTAGCAAGACACATGAGTCTGCTTTACCTCAACTCGGGGCGATCTGAGATTTTGATTGATGGAATTGTAGACGAGCAAAGAATGCGGGCCACTTCCTCCAATCTGCGATCTTGGCCAAACCGGATATCGGTAAAGTCCTTCAGGTCAAGCTCAACGCCCGAGACGGCATCAACTTCGCCATTGCCTGCGCTCCTGGCTTCTGCCATGATCTCGCCAATCGTACGGCGTGGGAGAGTAGGACTCTGTTCAAGAAGGCAAGCACGAATTAGGGCCAGGCAAGTCAGATAAGCAAATTACACACAAAGAAGTCCTTTACACGCCGGTATCCATGGTTGTGTGGCACATCGTGTTCGCTGCTTCCAGAAGCAGCTAGATCATTGCGTCCAATGGCTCGATAAGCAGAGATGGGCCAATTTCCAGGCGGGGCCAGCTGGCACGTCCTTGCAGCCTCTCTAAGTGGGGCAGCAATCCCCATGGGTAAGGAATCGAGCAATGAACTCGAACCACCAGTCACCATGCGCAACACCGCGTTTTCTGCACGAGTCTGAGCAGTCGGGACCTTGTCATCAGCTAGAGAATTATAAAGTCCGCTTAGCTCGTGCAATTCGACGAGAGGATCAAAGAGCCCATATTCATATGATGGGTTAATATCAAAGCAAGCCGCAATCTGCTTCGGATCGTATTTCGGTATTGTCCAATCAGGTCGGCTAAGGCGTCCATACAGAATAGCGGATATATCGAGGGGCCAGACTGGGAGGCGATCATCGTAATCTTCCTGGTCTAACCAAATGTGAAAAATCAAGGTCCTTTCCAAGGGTTGGAATAACAGTTCAACTTACGAGAGGCAGACGGGGCAGGCCATTTGGCAGTCGCATCAGGAACAAGGCGTTTCCAGTAGTCAGCCCACTCTGGTCGAATATCCAATGCAATCCTGCATATCACAGCCGCAAGCTGCAAAACAGAGTCATACCGTGAAACCAGCAGTCGTAAATGTTCCGCAAGGCTATGGAGCGTGGATAGAATGGGCGACAGCAGGGCATGGGGTTTGCGCCGTACACGAATGGCTTGTGCAGGCGGACACGTAAAGGGTGTTTTTAGGTGTTTCATAACAGGATCATCGCGGAAGCGGGTATGTGTGGAGGAATATGCGAGCCTCACCCATGGATCAAAGGGGACGGGAATGACTTCGTTCCCAATTCGGAACACGCTGTACAGCGCTTCGGTGAAACAATCAAATTCAACCGAATCAGCAGTAGACAGGCCACGCTTGGCCCACTTCTGAATGAACTTGCGGTGGAGGGTGAATGACGCCTCGGGCGTGATAGTCAGTGCCAGGATCGAAAGGCACTCGCGAGTCAATGTGTCTTGCGGATAGAGTTCGATGGTCGCCCGTGCTCGCCATCCATCTTCAAACACGAAAGTTGTTGCCGAGAGCATTGAGTCCTGAACACCAATGACCTTCCCATGATCAACTGTTGCGACATCGCGCGCTGAAACAGGGTGTTGTACATCGATCGGAAACTCACGAATCCCATGGGTCAAAAGCGCCAACGTTCCCTGAGGCTTCACGACCAACAAATCCCACACGTTATATCGCGTAGCACGAATCGCCGTTGCTGAAAGGGCGGGTAACCGCGTCAAAGGCTTGATTTTCATCATCTGGTCGTCGCCGTACGAGATGATAAACAAATGCATGTCGTGAGCATCCGAAAAACATATGGACATCAGCGTTCGCTGCGAGGTACCATCCCAACGACTGTCGAACATGGATATGGATATGTTCCGCCAGTTAATTGCACTGCAATATAGTCATAAAGCCTATGATCAACAAAAAATATGACAAATGACAAACCTTGTATGTGAGATGTCCTGAGTGTACACCCTCTCCATCCAATACGCAGCTTTCATCCTCCCATGTTCAATAGGCGCCAACGTAATATCAGACTCCATTCTCCCCCCTAGAACCATCCTATCCATTGTGATGCTGAGATCATTCCGCGTTAGCGAATTCCGACGCGCCTTCAACGGCGGCGCCGAGCGCTGTGACGACGATGAACCCGTCACCAAGGACTGCATCGTCGTCGTTGTAGACAAAGCAGGTGCCATCCCTGGCAGTGACGAAAGCGGCGGCATCTCAGGCAGATCAAAAAACTCGGGCGTGGGCGACGTCTCGCGCGAGCGGTGGTTCGGGGACAACGGGTGCAAACGGTCAATCCGCCCACTCATCTCCGTTATGATACCCGATGTGCGCCGGCTCCCCCCCGCCACCGACATCGACTTGCGTTTACGCGCATTGCTCTGCGCACGGGCCCTACCCAGCGGCAGCGGAGTGTCCTTGGGCTTGATGTACACATACCGCCAGACCGACAGCTGGCACTTCTCGACGTCGACGCTGATGAGCACGTCATCAGCCGCCGCGAGCGCATCCTCCCGGTACACCATGCTCTGGTGCGATACCCACACCACCATTTCCGCGGGTGATACAGACTTCAGTGGGCGGGACAAGTTCTCATTCTCGTCTTTGAGAGACGCCGCCCTTCCATCGAACCCACCCGATATCCCAGCCGTCAGACCCACCGCAGTCGCCTCCGCAAACGGACTCGTCACCGAAAAAATAGTGGGTAGCACCGGCTCTCCCGTCATCTCCGCCTCCAGGAACTCGCTCGGCTCCAGCACGCGCTGGATCATGACCCCGTGCGGCGAGATCGGCCACGCCTTGCGCACAATGAACGGTAGCGAGTACGTGTACTCTAGCCCGTTCTGCAGGTATATCTTGCCGATGCTCCGCAGGAAAACGAACACTGCAGGTACGAGCAACTGGCGTGCGGGCTGCGGCTTCGGGTGAATGTTACCCCTTGAGAACGGGCCAAACGTCGGCCGCGTTCCAGTACCCTGCGAGCTGGTCTGAGGAGGTGGTGGTGGTGGTGGGTGCGCATCGTCGCTCGTATAACGTGTCGCACCATGGGTGGACGACGACGATGATGACGGTACCGTCGCGACATGCTGCTCAAGCTCGCCCAAACACGCCCACTGAATCGACTCCCCCTCCTCCTGGAAATTCCACTTCTTCGTCATCACGCCCCCATAACTAATCACAACCGTATGCGCATTCCATGTCAGTTCGCGCAGATCGGGATCGCTCCCACAGCGGAACGTCGTCGACTGGATCGTAGATAAGAGTTCGGTATCAGAGCCACGGAGCGCGACGCGAATCGATTTCAAAAGACCAGATTCATTCGGGGGAGGAACAGGAACCTTTGCGCTGCGTGACAAGAATTTGTGGGCTGATGAGATGGGTGCGCCTTGGATGGGGATGGTTACAATCGGTTCTGCCATAAGTACTCTTTATAGCAGCCAAATTTTAGTTGGTTGGAAGTTGTTGGTTCGTACAGGCCAGAAAGACTCGGATTGTCCCTCGGCTCATCGCTGCTTTCATCACAAAGTTTATGGTCAAGCGTTGTTGTGCATTGCTCTGTGAACAAAGCAAAACCATCCAAAGCTACAAATTGAAACACACAGGTTCCGTACCAGTAAGCCAATTAACATGAGGACAGGTTATACGCTGATAGGGTAAAGTGTAGCCATGAGGTTGGACTGAAGCACATCAATCTGAGAGGCCCAGGTCTACAGGGGATGTGCATTCGGCGATTTCATGTTTGGATGAGAAACCAACGAACAAATCATATTTCGAAAACGGACATATGATAGATTCCTTCCAGACACCACTGCTTACACCTCATCGACGGCGACAACACCCGCTGCCGCCTCGCTCATGACCCACAAGTCCAGCCAAACGGCGGTCAAACTCCAAGAAGTATTCGACAATGCAATCACGCTCCTCCATGGCATTGTCGGCCTCACAAGACGCCAAGATGAGATGCCGTAAATCGTTTTCGAGCATCCTAGGGCACCAACGCTGCAGCCCGGAGGGGAGGCTGTTATAATCGCCTGGCGAAATTGAAGGAAGGGCGGAGGAGCGCTGCCTCACTCTTTCGCCGAAGGCTTTGCGGCTCATCCGCCGCCAGTGACCCGCCGGGTAAGGTGAGTTTAAGATGGTCCTCCCCTCCGACGAGCGGTATGGGGGAGGCGAGCAATGTGAGTAAGGCAAGTCATGTGGAGGAGTCAAGCAATATGGGGGAGGTGAGTCGGGTGATGAGTATTCGTCGGATGTGGCAACAGGGAGAGTGGTAGTACGCGCGGTAGAGCTCATTTGTAAAACGCTATCTCCCCAACGATGTCGTCAAAATAAAAAGCTGCTATAAGACATACCGTGCGATTGGAGGTGCACATATCTTGTTGACAGTGCATCTTTATATGTTCGCTGATATTAGGGGATGCTCCTTTCAAAGATCTCGGGGTCATTACTTTGTTAAGGGGTGACATACTTCCCCCTCTATATGTATGTTCCCCTAATAGATCTATTCATTTTTAGCATGTCTAAAACGATCCCTCCCACCAAGCAAATTCGCATCATAATAATTATTTGTAACTTTTCCCACATTTCCACTGCTAAATAGTGAAAAACAACAGAGCAGATACATAAAACAGGCCAAGAGAGTTCCAAGACATATATCATGAGCTAGCGGTGTGAAGCAATAGGGTAGGTTTGAAATGCGAAAAAGAGATTCCAAAAAAAAATCGCAGGAAGCAGAATAATAATAAACACGAAACGACCTCAGGTTAGGCAGAGAAAAGAATAGAAGTGCGGGCGACGTTTAAAAGCACACGACCCACGAAAGCATATTTAGATCGTCCCATAGCGGTTTTCATATGATGGGGAAAAAAAGAACAAATTGGGTTCTCGTGAGCGGGGGAGAGAAACATGAATAATTATTCCAGCTGTCGTCCAAATGCCAAGATTGTGCGGCCCATGTATTATTGTTGATTGACGTCCTAGTTGGATGCGTGAAACGCGAGCGAGATTGAAAAAACCTCTTAAGATAATGTCCTTTTGGATGTTTCTAGGACACGCGCGAAAAAAAGAAGTTCAGTGATGGACACTTGGCGGCGGAAGCATGCGCAGGACTCACAATAAATACAAATCAAGTCATGACCTGGACACGAAGGCCCTCCCGGCCGTGCTTCTGATTATGCCCCAACAACTCTTGACGGTTGGGAAGCGGATACGCCGACAGTGATTTACTTTCCTCTCCATCTAGTCTCCAGATATTAGCAAGCGGCGAAGTCGATGAAGTCGAAGAGCCAGTCCCTGCGCGCGCTCTGGGGAACATGGATCGCGATGGCGAGATATCATCAAGCTCTTCAATAGAAAGGTCCGCCGAAGACGTATTAGTCGACGTCGGGGACAAGGCCGGTGACTGGACAATGTCCTGCAAGAACGATGGGAGAAGTGGTGCGGGAGCTTGAACAGCCGGGATGTTCTTTAGTCCTGGGCCTGTGGCGTAAAGCGGCGACGGCTGACGATGGCCAGATGTTTGGTATATCGGGCTTGCAGACACGAATCGAGAAGCGGCAGGATTGGGACTAGCATACTGTGCTCCAAGCTGCAGGTGTGACTGCGAGCGGTGAACAAGTCGGCTCTGAGGCAGGGAAACGTCTAGGAAGGAGCCCTGTACTTGAGGGGGGGTTAGGGAGTGTGAACGCATAGGCTGCATAGCGGGGGCATTTGGAACTGCATTATCCAGACCGCTTCCAGACAGCTGAGTCTGTGCAAGGACAGACGTCAAAAGCGCAATGCGCTCCGCTTGCACAGCCGCCGAAATAGAATCCCCGTTACCCTCAGCATCTAGCATACGATAAGAAAATCGATCAAGCTTCCCGCCATTGTTGACAGGTTGGAAACTAAGAACTCACAAGGAAGACACGTCTGACAAACTTTCCTGCGCCTCCAATTCAAGTAATTGCACTTTTGGCAAATCCAATCACCGGGTTGCTGGGTCAATTATGGGTAAATCGCAAAAGCCCAGAATGAGGCCGGAACTTACATGGGAAATGGGACCGCGGTTTCCAGTGTTGAGAATCGGAGGTTGCTAATCAGATGTTAGTAAGCCCCATGTGGACATAGGGAGCCTCTTACTGGTACCCCTACTAGCCCATTGGGGCGAATTTGCCCTTGCTCTGGGAAGGGCTCGTTATCAGGCCAGTACATGATGCAGGGCGACAAGGGGTCGCTCGATACATTTTGGACTTTCCCACCAATGGCGAAGGCGCGGCCGGAAGGTGTAAGCAAGGGGTGTGCCGACTTTGGAGGATTCGAAACATGAGGTGCAACAGGGGACGAGTAAATTTCCGCTTGGTGTTGATGCTGATGCTGATGCCGCTGTTGCTGCTGGGATTGGAAGAAATTGTTATTTGGAGGTTGCTGTTGTGATGGTGGCGCAGACGAGTAGTATGTCGTGTTACTCCCAGGCGAATTGAAGCGCGGAGATGGCAAAGCACGTGAGCTCGACGAGTTGTTACCTTGCTGATGGGATGATGAAGGCCCGCCGGAAGATCTTGGACATCCGCAGCCTATGCACGCAAGGTTACGTCTGTGGAGGATCATACATGGAAAGGAGTCGGTCAGCATAATTTTGGGGGAAATGGAAAGGAGAAAGTCGAATCCAGAGACCAAAACATTGTATAAAAGAGAAAGACTCACCCGAAATTGTGTGCGGCACATTTCGGCGAATTGCAACTGCGAAACGGTGGATTCAGTATGAATTACAAATCGATGTCTATCTCTCGATCACTTAGAAAGTAAAAATAGGATAGATTTCCAGAGGAGAGACGGTAGCGAATCTTTGACTCGGAAAATGACGAGCTCGAGTGGAGCAAAAAAGCGAGTCACTCACATCCAATCACCAAGTCTGAAGCTATTTTTCGGATTAGGAGGATTACTTGAAATGGTATATTCGGTCATGGAGGCATCTGGGTATTCAGACACATGGATATCGGGGTATGAAGAGACACGGAGCATCTGAGGGCGAGGAAGATCGAGTGGAGGACGGGGAGAAAAAGGCGATGGAGAGGATCTTGTCACCTACATGCTCGTGAGCAATTGAAGGGTCCACACGTAAATGGTAAGAGGAAACTTACGGGAGCCTTCAAAACAAAGCGCTGGAGCTTGTGAAACGGTTCTAGATCACTTTCCAGGGCGGTGGCCACAGATAAAGTGGGTCCACAGAAGGAGAGGGCAGCACAAGCCTGGTAGTAGAGGGTTCATGATGATCAGTCTGTTGGAATATTGATGGCAGGAGAAAAGGAAGCATATGGGCAGGAATGCAAAGGTGGGAAAAATCAGGGTCTTTCCACCGTGGATATGCCTCTGGAGAACAAAACAAAATCCGTGAAATGCGTGGAAGAGCGGTGGGCGTTTGAGTGCCTGCCAAAATAGCACATTACGTCGAAACAGCATCGCGTCCGCGTCTATCACGGCACGTGACCCAAGCGATCACCACGAGGAAATAATACGCGTCAATTGCAGCCGCCGAAATAAGGCCACAAAAGCTGGAAAACGATCCGAAAAAAATAACACCAAGAACACACCTCTTCATGGGTGTGGAAAACGGCCCACACACTGCCATTGCGCAATGCACTGTACTCGTCGCGCAATTCCCACATTGTAGCAGGTACAGGGATACGTCCAAAGGAATATTCTGGGGTCTGGAAACAAGCGTAAGCTAAGGACGAATGGGGACAAACCAAAAAGCATCAAGGACATACGCTTTGCGGGAGAAAGAGTGCAGATAGAAAGGACTCCGCTGAGGCGGGGAGATTATATAACTAGATGGGATATAGAGTTAGTAACAAGGTAAGGGTATCGGCTGCGGCGCACTGACCCGAACGACGCGAGAACGGGCAGAGAAGAAAGGGTCAAGCGAGGGGTGCATTGTGAGCGAAGCACGGGACGAAGTGGAATCAAAGTCGCTGCTGGCTGATGACGTGGGTGAGAGGTCAGACGGCAGGGGCCTAGGAGCGAAGGTATCAATGATGGTGGGCAAGCTGTCCTCATAGCGGTCCCTGGGAGGGCTGTAAAAGGAGAGAAGGGTGTTGGAGCGGCCTTTGTTCGACTGGGCGTCGGAATAATGGAGGCCCGCCGACGAGGAGGCAAGCGCAAGGGAGTTGATGCGTGACAAGGCCTGGTCAAAAGCAGGATGGAGGAGATTCATGATGCGAGGAGGGGGAGAGTGAGAAGGCGACGACGAAGGTATTTGAAGGCAACGATGGGAGATCGTCACAGGGAGTTGAATCGAGTCCAAGGTTCGGATACACAATTACTGAAGGAAGCAGGCACCAGACTTCTCGCCTAGAATGGAGAGAAGAGGAACCTTTGCTAGATTTCGATAAATGGCGCTGTCGTCGGAGACAGACAAGGTGTTGTGGGCGACAGCGAAGGGGGAAGGAAAGTAAACAGTGCAAGAAAGACCCTGGTATCGGACGGCCCATCTGCATTATACACAATAGCATATACTTCACCTTGCAAATCTCACTACATACTGTAAAACATCCCGATCTAAATCTCACCGTCGCGTGGCAATATTCGATCGTATTTCCTTGTTCGGACTCCCTCCTTGCCACTCCTTTTACTTCAGCTGCCTGGCGGATCCTGATCCTCCTCGTCGCCAGGTTCTCGATTCTAATGCCTCTGATAGACACACCCACGCCCACAGATTCAACGTGCGACGCGCCCCAAAGCTCATCTTCTGCACACATATACCCATATGGGAAAAATATCGCCGAAGGACCAAGATTGCCTTGTCGATTCAATATGCTTATCCAATGACGCCTCGGCAATCGTCGCTTGCCCTTGGCGTGCCTCTCGAGTCTCATGCAGAGTCATGGTCATTGTTCTACGCTATTGTAGCACGAACGCACATTGTTCGTGTTCGATGCGCTGATCCTCGCGTACGTTCTAAAACTCGTAAGAATTTCAAGCAAAGAGGGAGGAATTTTTTATTTTTTGCTGCACAAGACCAGTGTGCCAGCGCACCGACCCTTGTCCACAACGCTCTGTCCTCTATTCCGAAGAAAAAGCGGGTTCATTTTGTCCGATTTCCCGCGATCCGTGTCGCTGGCGACCATCATCGCGCGCACACCACAAGAACCCGGACCAAAGCGAGCAATATTACCACCACACTCACTCGCACCACCATGGTTTCCACGTCCACGCTTGTGCATTTTCGGGTATACGGTATATAAAAATGTGTGCACCGATTTATCCCTCGACAAAAATACTTGGACTGGACCTGAAAATGATTACGTGTTAATTGGTTACAAGGGGTATAAGGATCTTAAAGGGCGAGTAAAGTTCTGAGCCAGGGCCATCGACGTCTCCGCAACCAATAGTGGATCCTGATTAAGCGACAAAGCAACCACCGTGACAACAATGCAACCGGGGCCACCAAAACACCTATGAAAAAAAATCACAAGGCTGTCCAAAGCGTGCATCGCGTCACCTCTAAATCGGTTGATGCGTTCCGAAATAAAAAAAAATCTTTTTTTTTCCACTCCGTTGCTCACTTAGCCCGCTGCCACGGCCTGTTTCAGAGCGACACGATCAACCGCCTGGATGTTCCCATACAGCGCCAGCTCGAGCGCCTTTCCGCTAAGCGTGATCACCGATTTCTCCTTCGTCAGGTATTCCGCATACCTCCGCCACGAATCCGCGCCCTTGCCCACTCTAACCACAGCCCGCTTGCCCTGCCCCGCCGACATCCGCCCAGTCTTCAGGGTATCGATGTTCCCAATCACAAATAACCCCCGCTTCGCACGCGTAAGTCCAACGTTCAGCCTCCGTTTGTCCGCCAGAAACCCGATGTATCCCCCAGAGTTGTTGCGCACAGTTGAAAAGATGATCACGTCCTTTTCGCGGCCCTCGAACCCGTCCACCGTTTTCACTTCGATATTAGCAACCTGCGTCGCTCCGAAATTGCCAAGAACACTTCTAAACCGTTCCTGGTATTTGGCGTCAGTCCTGAGCAGCCGTGTGAGGAGTGCAATCTGAGCCACGTAAGGGGCAATGATGCCAATATTCTCTCCTCGGAGATCCTAGATTTTCATTTTTTTTTCTCTTATCAGTACCGGATCTTGACCCATAATTGAATAGCAGCGCACAGGATTGTTGAGCAACAGGTCCTCGACCACGCTCACCACAATATGTGCTTCAGTGATGTTGGTCTTGCTGCGATTTTTGGGCGATTCCGCTCCAGTATGGTGCAAAAAAATAACCGACGGCCGCTTGCCAGTGTGTTCACGCGGCGGCAGATGTTGGGATGCAGGTGGGTTCAGGTGAGGTGAAATGTTGCCCCCACCATCAACTGTCCCATCACGAAGGGTGCAGTTGTAGAACTCGGTAGCAGGGAACCGAGAGATATCCGGATGCATGCGGTATTGCACGTCAAGCATAACTGAAGGCACAACTGCGGATATTAACTGTCAGCGCCACGGCGAGATAAGGTATTGAGGATCTCGGACTCACCGCCTTCCTCGGTAAGTCGCTCAAACAAGCTGACGCCAAAGCCGAGTTCCTGCGCCTCGCGACTGGTGATGACGGGAGGAAGCTGTTTATGATCGCCAATGAGAGCTACATGCCGTGACTGTTCCAAACATATCAGATGGTAGAGGGATCATGATCAAGTTTCACATACGCCTCTCATGATTGGGATGAGCGATGCAGGCTCTGTTGACATTGATGCCTCGTCGATGAACACGATGGGAAAATCGAGCACATTCAACGGCGCAGAAACCGACGTTATACAAGTGGTGCATATCTGCGCCAACATAATCATAAAAACACCAAAACCAGCAAAGGAGAGGGACGTACAACATCCGCGTCCTTAACGACGTCTCGCAACATTTCTTGTTTGATGGCGTACCCTTTTGACCCCAGTCGAAACTGCTTTGTTTCTATGTCGAGTACTTCCAGTTTAGTGGCATCCAGCCGATCCAGGAACGCTACATCGTTTGCCTCAATCAGGTCTCGGATTTGAGCCTCCAGCTCCTCCTTCTCTACGAGGAGTCTGGTCTCATGCTCCTTTACACTCTCGAGTTCGGGGTAGAGTGGATGGTGCTGGAGCTTATATTCTAGGGAGTGCTCCACTAGAGTCTCCTTCCCTGCAGTACCTGAGCTAACGCGCAAAGGTTTGATGCCTGCTTGTGCAAACCCTTCGACTAGGTTGTCCACAGCAACATTGGTGTACGTGCACACAAGGAGCGGTTGGGACACATCAAAATGACCCTTGATGACTTTTAGCGCCTTGAACCGAAAAGCCATGCTCGACCTCACCTTCAATAATTTGATCGTCTCAATAATCGTCTTTGTTTTGCCTGTACCAGGAGGCTGGGATGGACGATTAGCCCATCAAATAGAAATGAGGAATATAAAGCAGACGCACTCCCTGAACAAGACTGGCCCTTTGTCCAATCATATGAGCCATTGCCTTGATTTGAGACGAATTCAAGCTTTCGATTATTGGGTCACCCTCCATGACCATCGGAATATCCTGGCTATATCTCTTTGCCCAGCTTTGTATGCGCATATCCTCCTTGAACAACCCCATATTCTCAGGGCTATTAATATGCGCTCCACGAGCTGCACCTTGTGCCTCGTACGAGGGGTCGTACGCCCTGAGAATGACATCACGCAGGTGTGTGCCCTGCAGGATATATTGATCATGCCTCTCCGGGGTGGCAAACTCGAGCTCCCCGGGATCGTGGTCAAGGTATTTCACCGCAGAACGCATACGCTGGTAAACTATATCCGGACGGCCTAGGTCAAGTCTCCAGGTGCCCTTGTTAATAGCAAATGTCTCTTCGAAGCAGATGCGGAGCGCGGACTTGGTAGACGACACAACAGACCCCGTGATGGGGTCCTCATCGATGGGATGGAGCCGAGAGACGAGGACGTGGCTGCCTTTTCTACGAAACAGGGCATTACATGTCAAGGGAATGATAGGGAAACCGCAGTCACGCACTCGAATCTGTGATCCGGAAGAGTCAACCCAGGCCCAATGTCGAACAGCGCAACTGGCCGGCCGAATTGGTTTGCTTCGAGCCAATACGCGCCCAAGCCTGTCAGACAGTAACCCTCCTCTTTCAAGCGGCTCAGGTTCCAGGTCATCAGCCGTTCCTTCAGTATTGCCTCGTCCTCCTGCTGCTCCGCGTTGATGAGAGGATAAAAACTAAGACACATGATGAGACCTGACAACTTTTAAAAAAAAGTGAATGTAATACGTACTGCGCCTGATAAGTCTGGATTGCACCGTAAAACGGGGAACCCTTCTCAGTTGGGGCGAGTGGAGCCTCACTTCTCGTGAGATACTGCCTTATTCGAGGGCCTGAGCGCGAATTTTGATCCCTTTGCGCCTTTACAGCCTTTTTGATCTGCGAAGCGCGAAGTCTCCAATCAAATCGAGGAGGATGTTGACCCAACATCGTTTGCCCTAAACCAGCATTATTGTCCTGAAACCACTCTGAATGCACCCCCAGCGCCACACGAGGCTCATGCTTATCCTTGGAGAACAGAGGTTTGGATTTGTAGGATTTTCGAGGCCTTACTGAATGAGAACGAAACTCGGCCTCCTCCTCCTCATGGGAAAGTGACATGGAGGCGCGACGATAGGGTATTGGTCGATGGGGTATAGGTTCAGATATAAATTTACGAACATCACGATGAGCCGCACTTGCGCGGGGGTTGGACTTGCGCGTAGGCCCCCTGGGCTTTTGCGCCTGCGTCGCGAAAGTCCGGCCAAATTGCTGCCTGAAAGCGCGTTTAGGCGTGACTGCTACGGTGTCTGCACAAGCTGTCCCATTTTTAACGAGCAATGATACCCATTTGTGAGTAAGAGACGCCAGTTTGAAGGATTTATTGAGTTGGGAATAGTGTGATGATCAATAATACGTTAGCTGTTGGCGAAAAAAAAGTCATGTGACATGTACCACTAAAAGCATATCAAGGTATTATACTACTGTAGTCATCACACTAGGCTAGGGCACACAGCCTGTCATCATGCAAGCAACACGGCTTGGAGCTGTTTCTCTTGGGGTTTGAGAGTGAAATTTTGAACCCCCAAGACCTGTCGTTCTATCTCCAATACCAAAACCCACCACATAGCATCTACTTCTCATTGGCAGCTCACGACCCTAATTCTCGCGCCATTGGTGTGCGCAACTCACACAGCTAAACCCCGCGATCAATACAAACAGAACGGTTCGAGGACCGTTACGCACCGATAGACTATGGGTGCAAGCCAGTAGTCAGTCAATGAGACCATTAATGACGCTGAGAACGTACAAGTTGTCATTGGTTCATCAGCTGAGCGAATCTGTAGTTGATAAAAGTACGCTCGGTCATGATTGCACTTATCACAGGACGCTGGTGTATTGTTTAGGCAAAAGTGAGGCTTGAACGCGTCAGATGGGCATACACACCTTGAGTTTGATCTGCATGAGTCCACATTTCATCTCCACCGAGCACGTCGTCGACCTCTTTACGCTGCAGCCTCGTCCTTGAAGTCATCTACAATGGATGAGAGATTTCTCGAAGCTGAGGAAGCGGTGTCGAACCTGTTTAGAAATCGGAAATTCGTACGGGCAACTGTTGCAGGACCATTTGTTGAAACCAGACTCGGACGATATGACGAGTAGATTGGCACAGGTCGCGCAGAACAACATGACTTTGGAAATAGCAAAAAAAAAGCTAAATGAAGATATCACTTCCAAAAAAGGATAATCTTATCAGCAGACCCTTATACTGCACCTGCACTGCCAAAAACCTATATAAGGCGGGCGTTCATGATGTCCCCTTCAGCCTTACCATGGGCTTCCTCAATCGTCTCAAGGGAAAGATAGCAGACCACGGAGGTGGCACACCATCTTCAAGCGCAAACTTTTTTTCCAACTATGGCGGCCACCATTCAGAGTCTGGTAACTCGTCGGCACCACCAGAATGGGCCCCTGCACCAGAGATCACCGTAAGAGGGCGAACTTTCATCCCCATTTATATCACCGTCATAGTCCCTGGATAATAGCACAAGTACGGTAAATGGAACGAGGCACCTGAGGAGGAATATCAGGCCGCAGAGGACTTTTGCGCCGAATTTCCACCTAACCCTCCAAGACTCCTCCCATCTGACGCGATCGACAAGATCAACGCGATAGGGTGTAAAGCATGGGGAATAGAAGTTCCCATCACCCCCCGCTTCCAAGGTCACATTCAGAACGAATCCAAAGGCGGACCAGGTATCATCAAGGTTCAAACCGGAGCAGACTGCACGGATGTTTGCCTTCTGAGCGACCTACCGATCATGGCGGGCCTCTATGATGTCCAAGGAAAATATGGGGTCTATTATGAGATCCTCATACACAGGATGGAAGGTATCATCGCGCTGGGTATGTCTTTTGCACGGCACCAGTTATGCAACCTAGAATCCCACCACTTTACAAGGAACAACATGTCGCCCGTACCCCGTCTGGCGCCTTCCAGGGTGGAATAGACTCAGCGCAGGCTTCCACCTAGACGACTTCCGGAAATTTTTTGAAGACCCCGATGGTGGGCGCGATTACACCAACAACATCAATCGCATCAACCCAGGCGACACCATTGGATGCGGATACGAGTATTCGACGGGTGCTATCTTTTTCACCAACAACGGCCTTCGACTCCCTCCCGCATTCACCGGTACATATATGCCAAGATTCCAATTCGACGTGTTCGCCGCGATCGGCGTCGAGGGTATCTGTGACTTTGACGTCAATTTTGGAGGCGATGTTTTCCGGTGGAAAGAGGGGAATGAGTGGGCCTGGAGAGTCGAAGCCCACGTTGGCCGACTTGGGGGTAGCTCTGGAGGCGTGGATGATGAACTCCCGGCGTATGATTGACCTTCACTTCCCGTGCTAGCTTCCCACCTGTATGAGTTCTCAGTTAACAGGATTTTGATTGTATAGCAGTTACGACGAGGTCGATAACGTGAACCTAAATCCTTTCACCCTCCCCCTCTTCATTGAGTATTGTGCCCACGCGATTGGTTGCTGCTATCGACCTTCAGTGACGGTTCGCAACAACGCCAGTCTCAGTCTCGACGTTGTCGAAGAAGAGAATCAAAAGGCTATCACGTAACATATTCGCTGTTGGTTCCAGCTTTACACTTGAAGTACGATCCCAACAGGCGTCTGCGTGTATAACGTTTATTAGTTAGATTTGAGCTCCAACCGCCGTGAAAGCAGTCCACTAGGACGTAACATGGAACTGTCTGGTAAGTACCGTCGAGAACAAGACCATTATCTCAAAATGTCAATCCCTGAGAACCTCGCGTGCAACACCCCCTGCAACCAAGGCTACATCATTCTCGACCACTCGGGGCTGGTCCTGTTCCTTTGTCTGAATCAAATTTGACCTAGAGGGGACGGATTTCATTCTGGACTTCATAACAACATGGAGAGAAGACGTACTCGAGACATGAAACATAATTCCCATCAAGATCCAGGTTGTTCAAATCAGGTCCGATATATCTGATAACAAGTGATCAGGCCAAAGTTCAGAAACGAAACGCGATAGACCATAGACCCACAGTTTGTTTCGCACTGTAAATTGTAGAAATCCTCTCCAGTACGGATCCTCTTGCTGCAGCAAATCCGCGTTTCCAATTACAATCAACAGCTCCTTCGCTCGCGTAATGGCGACGTTCATCCTTCAGCCGAATTATAAGCTAGATGGCAGGCTGCGTAGCTATGATCAAAGGCGCACCTTTTTCTTTCCAATATAAACCCAAGCCCCCTCTTCTTGTCTTCCTCCAAAAATCGCGCGTTTGATCTTACACATGAGATTATGACAACTCGTCTTTCTCGTCCTTGGTAATCCTAAGGATATGTTACCTATCAAACAAAGTGGAACAAGAACCCATGATATCAGTCCATACCTCAACCGTGCCAACATCAACAGCATTTAAATATTCCTTCCTCAGGTTTTCACGTAGCTTCCACACCTGCTCTCGCCAGGCAGACATAACTCCAATATCTTCCGGTTCGAGGCGCGGGCTGCATCGACGCCCATCGGCGAGTAGGGATTTGATTAGGTTCACAACTTGTTTGATTTCGCCATTATTGTACCATGAGGCTCTCTGCGTCAAACCTATGAATGCTAGCAGGGGCAGAACAAAAATGTCTCCTGACCTCGTCGATGCAGTCCTCCTGCGTCAAATTATTGATGAATGCCAAAGGAAGCTTCGGATTGGGCATTCCAGACCAAACGATCGTGCCATTTTTCGCGCGAGGGATCAGGCTATCGTTGTAAAAAAGAGCTGAGGGCGGCATTAAGATTACAGGATGGCTTCGATAGTTCTAGAACTAGGTCAGCTGCCGAGACCCTGTGGCGCAAAATTGCATCCCTACCTTGACAAGGTTGATACAAGGCCGGAAGGCTAAAGCAGTCGGTGGTGGGCTTGCGTTCGAGAGTGCTGCGTTGGTATTACTGTACAACGGTCGTTCAAACAATCGTTCTAAGAGGGATACATCAAGCTCTGCGTTCCTCGCATCGGCTGATGTTACAATAGGCCCAACTGTATGCGCATAAGTGTAGCTCATCTTCAAGATTGAGATTAATGATACGCACGTTGATTTGAGTCTCCACAAAGCACGAGTTGAGGCTGAAACGCAATCTCTGTCGCTAGCTCCGTAGCGTCACTGCTTTTGTGCAGCAACACAGAAATAGGGATCATCAATTCTGGTTCGGAGCCTTGCGCCGCCTGGGAAAAAAAATCAGATAACTATAGGTGGTTTCAACAATTGCGTACTTCGTCAATCAAAAGATGGGTCCAATGGGGGCGCATGGCCTGCTTGAGTCGGGAACGTGGATGTAGAGAACTCAGAACCTCACGTTCCATGTCGGCCAGGCTTTCGTTGCCACAATAAGCGTCGACTAAGATAGCAGCTTCAAGGCAAGAACAAGCTAGCACCCTATACTGCATCAAATTTTTCCAGGGTGGAATTGCGAACTTCTCATTCTCAATGTCTAACAAATATTCAATAGTTAGTCGCACGATCATATTAGCCACGAAGCGAGGGTACTAAGCCACATACAACAGTATTCCATAATTTTGGACAGTTGAACCTCCGCGAACGTCCGGGTTTGATCGTTCAGCCGGAATAGCTCCTTTGGCGTGAGATTGGGCTTCAAGCGCTCAACGAGCGTATCTGTCGCAGAATGGGAAGGGGCACACAAAAGGATGCACGCTTCAGGTTGGGTGCGGAGGATCTGCAAGACCATTTCGACAACAGTCCTATGATCTGAATCAGCCCCGTCCTTGTGAGGGTTTGCCTGCTATACCTAGTTTTCCCAGTACCTGGAGGTCCACTAATCAGGAAAGGCACAGGGGATGCATGCAGCGCAACTGCAAAAATTGCCAACTATACTTTGGTTCAATCTCTGATGAAACAAGCTGCCATGACTATATGCTTACCTTTTGCTCTTCATTGAGCCCCGTGTCTAACCAATCATGGTCAAGAATGTCTGCATCAATAGGTTGAGGTGGAAATCGAACTAAATCAGATGGGCTTGGGAAAAGCCATTGGCGGGTCAAAGGATCGCCCGACGCCAACTTAGACCCTATCCTGGCAACGGATGCGTCCATCAAACAGATCGGTCGAGCATCCACAAGGAATGTTACGTTGAATGAGAGCGGTATGATGTCCGCTGATGTGAAGACATACAATCCATTCTCGACGGGCCTCTGTGAGTCGGCGTTGACAGGAACGAACGTCTGGATATGGGTTCTGAGTGTTGGACTGCTAAAGTCTGTATGGAATTGTGGGACTGGGTATGGTTGATAAGGGAATTAACTCACGAATGAAGCCCGCACGCCTGCGTACAGAAACCACACGACCTTCGAACGCGTAATAAGGCCTTTCTTGTTCCTGCTCGCGAACTTCCCGTAGCTGAACGAGGTCGCCTAGTTCCAACCTTGGATGGTTTTCACGAATGCCCGGAACGAAGAGAACAAACTCTGAGCTAGACCAATTTGCGACTTCGATAGATACCTTCCAAAGCACTATATTCTCTCGCTCTGTTGAAACTTCATCCAGTTCCAAACGCAGGAGTGTGGCCCAATGATTGACGTAATGTTCCGCATCGAGTAGTGGCAGTGGATCACCCTCGGGCCCACTCAAAAGCAAGGTCGATGATTTGATTAGCGAAGGAAGCCCCACAACTTTGGGGGACGGGAGAAAGCTTTCCAAGTATTTGCGTGAGGGAAATGGCGGAACAGGTGGAAGGGGTTCAAGTAAATGAGGACGCTTTTGAATATCTTTCAGATATTGGGGGACAAAAATGTCGGCCTAAACGACAAGACTCCGTTAACAAGTCTCCCAACGACAAAAGTGCGGACACGAACGTATTTGTCAAGTCGATACTGTTGATTGGTCTGCTTAAGTATCAGCGATTTTGGTAGTTACATCAGGCTCTGTGACTGACCTTCAAATCTATCTTCCCGTCTGATTTAACAGCAGCCTGCGCTGCCAAGTCCTGCTTCTTCGACCTATGATTGAGCCTTTTTGTCTGCTCAGGGGTGACTGGGATCTGAAGCCCGAAGACTGTCGATGACCTGGGTGGTTCAATTTTGATGGTGCGAGACGCGTTTTGTCGCAAAAGCCCTGGTGGAGATGCATACCCTGGTAAAGGTGCCAAACGACCTTTCCAGTATTTGTCAATATGAATACCATTCACCTCAACGATTTTATCGGAAGATCTAGCTTCATCCCCGTCATAGTTGTCTGCGGGTTTACTATATGCTCCCCATCGCTGGGGCAAAGGGGTGTGAGGTGCATTCCACCATCCGCTCGAGTTGAGGAACGGTTCAATCATGCCAGAGGGAGATTGCGTCTCCGTAATGTGATGTTTGCCATACTCTGGATTGACAGAAGGAAAAGGAAGACTGGGATTGTGGTGGGAGTGATGGCGGCTGGCAAAAGGCATTTGATGAGCGTCATAAACGCGAAGCTCATCGTTGTAGTATACGGTATCATGCCAAGGATGGCCGTGAGCCTGAGGGGGCGGCCCATAGGGTGGGTTCATGGTATTTGTTCTAGTCTCCTCCTAGCAGGCTTCAGGATACGGATATATCGCATGTCTGCCATGAGTCTGCCAATTCAGTCAACACCATTTGGCGCTTCGATTCCTGAACCTTCTTCTGTTTGTTCGCAACGTGTAAATCAAATAACGCGAACGCGTCCCTTTTCCTGTACGTCACCCACAAGGGACCTATCATTACCCTACACAATCATAGGGTATACGGCTGTTCGTTGGAAAAGTGGTCGCAACAATGATTGTATATGAGGAGGTTGTAACAAAAAGTCGTCCATATTTCTAGAGTGGGGGATGGGGCCTGCTTATAGGATCAAACATATGCTTACCACGAAGGAGCTGGGGTATCGTTGAGCATGATCAAAGCGGTTTCAGTGGGAGCCCCCAGGGCATCCATCTCAAATAAGCTTCGTGTAGCGTCCCAAAAAGAGCAAGTTTCTGTTATATAAGCGTAGGTTGGTCAGTCAGAGCTTACCAGACGCGCTTGTTCGATGGTTGCGGCTGTCGTTTGAGCTGAAAGCTTTGCTAAACCCAAGCTAAGGTCAGGACCCCTACCACAGCGCACGAGATTAAGAGGAATACGATTGCAAAGGTGACCAGTGAGGCCGCCTAGTCAACAACTCGAATTGCCCTGAAAGTCATTATGTAACCACTCAGGACCATTTCACTGAGGCTGGCGGCTCATTGAAATGATACTTATTTGCTACATAATAACTTCCTATCTGCCAAGGAACACACGGATATCAAAAACATGATAAAGTCACGAAGTGATATATACTGAACGTCAAAATGAAAAGATACAGAAGTGACTGGCAATCCTGAGAGACCTGAGCATTGATAGATTGCGCACAAAAAAGTAAAGAGAAAGCCAGAGCCAAAAGAATATAACCAGTGGATTGATTTTATAGCTATGGGTAGAGAGAAGAACTCTCCAAACCAGCCTTACTAACCCTTCGCATAGGCTGCAATGTGTTTTCATCCACAGGTGCCCGTCTTGCGTGTCGATATCGCCCAGAGGCATCCTTGATCTCCATCTCCTGGCCCGAATCACCCATTACACGCTCCATCAGCCCGCCAGCACTCATCGGGCCACCATTCGCCACGCCCATACCCTCTGACCCACCTAATGCCGGCGGAAGGCTCTCACGGACGTGGCCACCACGGCGATGGGGATTGCCACCCACCGCAACGGCATAATTGGGGTCTCCACCAGGTCCACCAGCTGTATCATTCGGAGCAGATGGTCCACCACTAGGGGCTGTTGGTTGTACACCAACAGACTTGCCGCCAAGCTCCTGCTCCTCGAACGCCATGAGCTCCGAGACGAATCCGATGTTTGGTGAGATGCCCTTTCGTCGTTCAAGTACAAAAGCGTAGGCTCTTGACAAGGTCCAATGGTTTGCATGGATGAGGTACGCCATAACTGCAGTTACGGAGCGCGATTTACCAGCTTTGCAATGCACATACGTAGGCGCTGAGTGCAAGCGGGCGTCATCTGCAATACGCATGATGAATATAGCCCCCAATTCAGTAAATAGGAAACGTACCAAGTATATCACACACATCCCTAACACCTTTTGCTATGTTCTCTTCTTCCACCGTGTCCCGCATTGGTATCTTGTGATATTTTTCGAACACCTCCCTTAATTTCAAGCCATGATCGTCATCGCATTCGGCTGCAATATTTAAAATCCGTCGAACACCGAGATCTTGCAGTTCTTCCACGTGCTCTGCGGACGTTAGCTCCGGGCCAAGGTACAAGAAATTTGGCAATATGGTCGATATTGTGAAGGCTGGAAAGGCTTCTTCAGTGGTAGGTGGCTGATCTAAATCTGGCCGAGCAGTTGAAGGCGAAGGCGGTGGCGCAAATCTAGGCGTTCCGGGAGTATGTGGTGGAGTGTAATATGGTGTGAGGTAGTTCGATGGATTAGCTACTGAAGGTGATGTAGGGGTCCATTGGGAAGACGCAGGGGGAGAATGTGTAGAGTAACGGAGGTTTAGATGGGATGGAGATGTGGGAGCTTGAAATGAAAGAGATAGGGTGGGTGGGACAGTGAGCGTTGCTGAACGCATAGGTTTGGTGCGGACAGAGAGTTTTGGGACGTTGGGTCCAAGCCGCTCTGCTGAACGAGTATCTATCCGCCTAAGATTTGGGACGCGGGGCCTGTTCGGAGGCAGGGGCCTTCGGAAACCGATCGAAGATGGTGGCGGCGACGGAGTTGAGTCGAGGACATTGGTAGGGCTGTTGGAAGTTGATTTATAAGTCGAGCTGTGGTTGCCCCGAGATGCAGGAACAATTCCTGCTGGCATAAGAGGCAGTGGCGAGCGAGGCAATGGGAGGGGGGAGGGAGGGTTTGACGAGGTAGTCGAAGGTGGTTCTATCTCGGGGAGTGATTTTGACCGTGATGCTGTCTGGGTATTAAGCTGAAAGAGTCCACTGCTTTTTCGTGCCATTCCATGGGGTGTACCTTGCGATGGGGCATCATCGTTATATGTTGGATCAGATTCTTCGCCGGATAGAATCAAGGTCTCTAAATCTGGGTTGTATCCAGCGGACGAGATGCCCCCTTCGAGATAATCAACACTGCCAAAGCTGAGCAATGGGGTCAACACGGGAATTAGCGCCCATGCTGTTACGCTAACATTGTCCTTGTCTTTGACATTCATCTCGTCATCATAAATCACGATATCACCATCCCATGATCCACCAGGCGACATAAGGTTGTCCCATGTCTCTCGCCCTCGATCGGAAGTGATGAATTGACGCAAAGCATCGAGAGTTTGGAAGCCACCACCAGCTTTTCGCCAACGCTTCAAAATTAGCGAGGGGATTGCAATGTTGACGCTGTGGCGTATGTGAAAAGATAGATGTATGGCCAGTGGTCGAGTATCGATTAGTAACGGGGGCTTTGCTGAAGATAATCGATCATACAGTGATTGCGGGGAAATTGCGCACACATCATTGGGGGTAGTGGTGATTGACGGAAACCCACTCGGAGAGCTCGCGCCGATGAAGTGAGAGGTCTGCGGTGTTTCACCGAGGGGGGTATAATATGACCCTGCGTTGCTCGATGGAGGGCTGAGTGCACTCTGAGGGCTCGACTGGGCATCATGCCACGTAGGAGTGGAACTGAGGGGGGTATACGGAGATTTGTTCAATAGCAGGGGGGATTTGGGTATTGGAAGAGCACCCGATATATCAACTTTCGGGAGATCACTGCGAGAGCGGATCGGACGCAATCGAAGATTTTTCTGCACGCTTTTCCGCAGTTGTTGCAAGGCAGCGAGGTCTTTACTTATATCATCGTTTGCAGCATGGTCTAGAGGTTTCAAGGTCAGATTTGGAATGGACGGATCCACAGGAGACGAAGAAGGAGATGAATCAGAAGACGAAAGCTGTAATGTATCTTGCAAGTTGTCGTCGTCGTCGTCCGAGAGGTTTAAAGTGACGGGGGAATTGGGTTCAACTTCGATGCGAGGGCCGGGCTTGCCGCTTGCCTTGGAGAGGTTGATATTTGGAGGACGACAACGCATGCGAACAACGCCCGTTACTTTTGTAGAGGGTAAGAGGGAGCTAGAGAGCTCTGGAATGGGGAGAACGACGAGCAGAATGGTGTTGGGAACAAGAAATGGTGACTTCAGATTGAGACTGAAGCCGATCAGCCCTGAGGCCTGATCGAGATCAGGGACGTGATCAATTGTATCACACATAATTTCCGTCATTTCATGTCATGAAATGGCAACAGTTGCTTCATTCTGCTGGCAGTGCCAACATACCGCTCTGCTTTGCCAGTACGTTAATCGTCGGGCAATTATCGATATCACCCAAGCAACCTCGGAACACTGCACGCTGATATTCGTTTTGTCAGTTACCACCAAGGAACATCAGTTTAATCACTGGCAAGAGTTAGTGTGCCCGTCATACATCAGAACGCTGCAGTCTGTAGGCTTGTTTCAACCTCCAGGACCGTTCAAGGACTTCAATTAGCCTTCACTAGAAGACCCTGCATTGATGGTGTTTTGGCAATATGTGGGGAAAATGCTGTGTCGATGATACATGTGTCAAAACATTCCCAACCGGCTACACCACACCTGGCCCGAACAGCAACAACGCCTGACCTCCACCACATTCCAGTTGAGCATATCAGATACTGTTGCCTGCCACGCATTGCCTCACGAATCGCGGCCATTGGGAACTGGATGATCAATACAATAGGCGATGCTTCTCCCTACCTTGCGTCCTTTGATGGGTCCAATCCCGGTTAACACAATTCTCATGCATTTCTCGCACGATGGTTTACGCCCGCTGACTTTGGCGTCGCCTTATACTTACTCATGCAAGCTGCCATATACCATCAAAAGCCTAAATCACTCTGCTGTGTTCGGGTAACATCTCGTATGCAGTGTTAATATCCACCGTTTCATTTCACCTGGTCCTATATAAGCGACATACCGAACACTTGGTGAGGATGCATCATCGTCCTCCCCTGCGACGCCGTTCCCCAAAGGTATAATCTATCCCAGGGAGTGGCGAGATGGGCGTTGAACAGTTTGATGCGATACAAAGGCTCCTGGTGATCATCTCCCTATGGTTCAAATTTTTGGATCCAATTCTATGCCTTGAATGGTACATGAATGTAGTATCCTGCCCTACTGGGCTGGCCCTTCCCTATCGAATCGAGCCATGCACATGTACTAATAACACCATCGCTAGGCGCCTCAGCTCGGAAATGATCATTGCTAAATGGCGTGGCCGCCACAAGGTATGCTATTGTCATCAATTGATATTATAATACATGCATTCGGTATCATTTAAAGGCTGCGCGCCGACCTCACGTTGTATTTGGTCCTTGCGTTTCACATAGAGAATGATAGATTCGAGTATAAGCATAAATGTCTATGTTACTTCCTGTGTCAACACGATCTGCCAAACAACTACAATGATCTCCTCCCGTATAACTTGTACCACAGCCAACTTCCTCAACGAACGCAAGCATCAGCAGGATAGTACAGAAGTTCTGTCATACACCACCATGGGGTTCTCGACGATCCAAATGTTCGCCAAAGTCATGGTCGCTGCTAGTGTTGGGATTATTGGACCCTTTATAAACCACATATTCACTGCGAAAAACCCAAACGAGACCCATGTTGTGTCTGACGCCCCTCCTATGTTTTTTCAATGGACGCTGATGGGGATCGTATCTAACCCTGGCAAGCACGTCGCTGCTCTGTTATGCCTATGTGGAATCTCTGTGTTGTTCGCTATATCAGCCATCGTTATCGTTAGTTCAGGCCAACGTGTTGCGGTGGATACGCCTCAAGACCCTTCTCCCCATATTCCTGGACCCCCCTCGCTACTGTCTGTGTTTTGTTTCAAGCCTGGCGACCAAATGGCCAATCTTGCGGGTGCTCCACCACTGCCACCACCGCAACCATTATCATTGGGGAATAGTCCAAATCGTCCAATTTCGCCAGGGGGGCTATTTTTGTTGGTACTCTTCATAACTTTCATATGCTTCAAAAATCTTTGCCACGTATTCAATTTCCTAGTGTCCGCACGGCCTCAGAACAACGATTCGCTAAACCTCCAGTCCTCCGTTACACCTTTGGGTCTGCTTATCAAGGATGCCTCCATCGTCGCCCTTACCCCGGTCATACATTGTATTACATCGGTAGCCAGTGCAGCTACATTGGTCGTTTCGAGTTGTGGCGCGCTTCCTCATTATCGTGACGTTTCGCGCCTCTCTTGCCACCTAATACACGCCTTTGGACAGCTTTCTTGGATCGATTCATATTTTCTTGGAGTTCTCTTCGTGGCTTTGCTCACATTGTTTATCGCATTCCCACTTCCTCTAAAACAAGTACGAAGCGTGGTGCTACACTGGACTACAATTACAGAAGCACCCATGGCTACAACAGAATACGCCATGGCCCCCAGGTTTGCTTATTTGGTAAGCCATAATCGATGCTGATTGATGCCCAACAACAGAGATTATCTTCCCCCTTTCCTACTCGGACGCCAAATGGGTCAACCATGTGAAGATGCAGAACAGCCCATCGAGGCAAGTACAATTATATCTATCATTTCGCTGCCACCCCAACACTGTATCTTAGATAACTCCAAACTCAGACGCATCGGTCGGCCCAAACGAACCGCGTCTCCTTTCACAGGCTAGTCAATCCTCACGATCTCATTTTGGTACTTATATCGCACAGGCTTCATACGCAGCAGCATCTGTATTTGTGGCAAGAGGTTGTAACCCTGATGTTATCGTGAAGCCAACATGTCTCGATCCTGCTGTCACAGCCAGCGGGGCGCAGGCGCAAAATCTGCCACTCAGCCCTCTCAATTATATATTAGACCCGCATCTCAACGCTCCTAGGTCCATTACACCTAAATCCGGCAGTGCTACGACAGTGGACCTCTCTATCCTGGAGCTTCCTTTTGATGATCTCCCAATTTTAGATCCCCCCCGGTGTCCCTCCCACCGCCGTGGTCGTGGGCGCTATCACCAGGCGTTAGCCCCTGTGAATACCAGCACATCTGGGATACGCATTCCCTTTGTCCCCATCATAGAACCAGGTAGAGGAATCGTGGCTGTCGATGGCATTACATCCTCGGAAAGACCTTTTGTTCTCACAGGGCCCTCATTCTGGAAGCCGGCGATATCTACACCGGTGTCAATCTCCTTTGCACCACCTCGTCGTCGCCGGGCGCGTGGTCCTGGTCAGCGGAGGGCGAAAAAAGGCCAGGAAACATTGGTTGCTGATGAATCAAATGAAACTACCCCTCAGGTCGTCGACATACAGCCCCTTAGTGCCTGATGCTTTTTACCCTTCAACGCTGGAGATGACGTTCCCGCACTTCTTCAGGATCTAATGTCGCTCTGCCTGCGGACCAAAACTGTTAGATGCACTAGTCGTGGCCTCGTATCACGGCTATCCGTTTTAATGTCTTTTACTTCATTTCTTTTTTTTTGTGGCGGTTACCGGTCTTTCCTTGCTAAAGATTGTTGTGGCTCACTAGGGGTGTGCACTTTGCTCGTCTCTCTACAACAATGTTTACTTGGATACTCGTCATCGGCTCATCTCCTAAGCTGCCCCTAGATTTTTTGTGGAGTGTGGTATTCTCAGATCACCCTTTTCGTGTTGTGTTTCCTAGACAAGCAACTTGAAAGGTGCATACTTTATGATGACAGTAAATACCTCAGGTACCTGTGGGATACGCCAATATGAATTCATAATTTTTTGGGGGCCGGTCAATATGGTGTATTCCTGATTCAGGGAATGCGCGTTCATGGAAGATACCCATTTGGTCTGAAAGAGAGATCTCGCTGTCCAGGGTCGGGTTCCCAATCATACTGTGAACATCGGCCACAACAATGATGAGCACCTTGGTAACCCTGATCTTGCTGCCGATGAGGATGACAATTATGTGTCTGCCACTGACGGTACTCTCTCCTTACCCCCCACTCCCCTTCCCTAAATTTGATTCTTGAACAGTTTTCATTTACAATTCAATTTGTCTCTACAAAGGCACGGTAAACCACAAATTCCGCGTTTCCGCTTTCACCCCCTTCACTGATAAGCATTATCCCCGTCTTCGCGCCAATAAAGAATACATCCCCGGTGCGTATATTCATCATTCCACCGTCCCATTTCAGGGTACCGCTGCCCTCCGTGACAATGCCTACGCTCGGTCCGTCAACAGCACGCTGGGTGTCCACGCTGTCCCCCGCCGGCATCTTCGTCTGCAAAACGGAGAACTCGGGTATCGGGGGATCGTAGAGTGTCGTGAAGCGGGACGCGGGGCTCGGTGAGAACGGGCTAGGAGTGACATTGTGCGTCGTGGGCGGCGCCGCAGTGTAGGTGAGCCCTGCGATGAGGTTTGGCAGGTCGCGCAGTTTCGGGGTGAGGCCTGCGCGGATCACGTTGTCCGAGTTGGCCATGCATTCCATGCATTCTGCAAAGGCGGCAGCAGATTTAAGCACAAGTACAGAGTAATGGGGATACGAGATGCACCTCCAGAAATGTAGGCGTGTGGTTCGCCCGCACCAAGAAAGATTGCCTCTCCAGGCTTGAGATGGAGATTGTTCAGCATGTACGCGCAGAATACGCCGATATCTCCAGGATACTCTTTGTCCAAGTTCAGCACCAGGTCGACCACATCAAAGTCCATGTCCTCCGCTTCATTTGCCTGCCCGGATTTATACCGTGCGACAAGACGCTGAAGATGCTCCTTGACAATGTCTTCGTCCGCCATCATCACGGCTGCAAAAAGGTCCTTTAACGCCTTCTTCTCCGGCGGACCTGTGGGCGTCGGCGAATTTGCAATCGCCAGGAACGATGCGACGATGGACTGTGGGATTATCCCTACAAATTCAGGCGTAGAGTCCAAAAACTTTGCAATTTGGGGTAAAGGGCGGAATCCGCACAGCGCATCGAACGGCGTGATAGCAAGCGCCATTTCCGGCTTGTGGTTGGGGTCTATAAACCGAGATTTCCATATCAATCCATGCCCATGCACTAATATGACTTGTGCGCACCTTTGTATATATCGGGGCACTGAGCGTGCAGTATCTTCGCTGTCTCCTTGTCTGGATGTGTCTGGATACTCAAAGCCTTCTGGATCGAGAGCACCTTGAATAGGTATGGCAGGTTGCCGTTAGCGGCATCGAACTTGTCGATGATGCCCTTGCCTATGAGATCTGGGTGCTCCGCCAGGTATTTCGATAGTACTTGGCCAGAAGATAACACATGGGACGGCGATTTAATGTGTGTTCCCATCCACAGCTTTGCATTATCCACGTCAGGCCATTCTCTGTATGAGCAGACGAGATCATACCTCTGCATAAGGGGCGCCCTCATCAATTTCAAGCCCGGAAGCTGTTGAAAAGGTCGCAACCTTGGCTGAACTCCCTGGCTTGCCCCATTCATATTGTTGCGTTGTTGGTTTGATCCTGAAAACGCAAGACGCCATCGAATCGAAATTTGCTTGGCTTTTGGCGTTTAGCTGAACTCGATGAGCATACCAGAGGGCGTTGATCTAGACGGCGACCAGAGCCTTTTGAGGTGGGATTTCTCTGGGGCTTCAAAGTTCAGGGATGTATTATGACAGCATTGTATGTGCTTATTATGCAAGACTATCCAGTATCAATGACTGCCAACATAGAATCGATTTACAGTTCTCCTTTGATTTTCTGGCCTCCGACCTTGACCTTTTCGCCAACCTTCTCCCTCGCTGCCCCAAACCCATCCTCGGCCCATTCAGCAGCGCCTCCCGCCTGTCGTTTCGCTTCGTTATATCCCTTTTCACCTTTGTGCTTCGCTTCTTCATACCTATCCTGGCTCGCCTCTTTGGCTCGCTGATACCCAGCCTCTCCAGACGACTTCGCTCTATCGTATGCCTTCTCTGCACGGCGAGTTTCTGTGCCGTATTCGTGTTCAGTCTTCTCTTTGGTTTTACCCCACCCGCCCAGGACCATGCCGTAGATATTGCTCAGGACGCTCCCAACATTGTGGATACCGTTATTCACAAAGTAGTAAATCCGGGGGAATAAGTTGTCAGCGTGGTTGTGTGCTTGTACCCAACGGATACGGGTTTCCTCTGTGGTAAATCTGAGTAAATAGGCTTGCGAGGAGATATGGGTTAGAGCGTACGCAGTAGACCTGGACGGCCTCCTGGAACCATGTCTTCACTCATTCCACGTTCGCGCAAATATGCGCGCAGTCTGGCATCGGGCCACGTGAGGTATGCAGCTGTCTTGGCGGAAGCGTCGGCGAACCTATTACACTATGAGGAAAGTATGTAAATGAGATAAGGGTTGCATACTTCTCGTTGGCCAATTTGATCATCTCATCACGCTTGACTTGTGCATTGGAACGAATGTATCCATGTTCAACGAGCCAGTCACGAAGCTGATTATCGCTCCACGCCGACCAAAATGTGTCTTTCGCGAAAAAATAATTTTCTCTGCTCAACTGATCAGTATCGTCAGTAATTTCAGAAAGGCCAACAAAAACCCACTCAATCATATTGAACATCTTTTCCTTCCGAATCTGCGCATTGCTCTTGATGATATTGTGATCCACAAGCCATTCTCGCAGGTCAGAGTCCGACCAGCTTGACCAAACATGATCTGAAGGATTGTAATAGTATTTCTGCATATAGTTACGCAGGCGGTCCCTGTTCTTCTCATAGTCGGATTTGATGATATTATGTGCAACAAGCCAGTTATGCTGCGAAGGGCGTTCAATGGGTGAAGTGAGTTTGGTCAAATTTTCACATACGATGTAAGAATCGCTCCAAGCGTCCCATACGGGGTCGGCGATTTTGCCATAGGAATCATGCATCATTGCAAGGAGCTCATCTCGCGTTTTCTGAGATTTCGTTTTAATGACCCCTTTGTCTTCGAGGAATTTTCGGAGTCTGTTGTCATCCCACGAGGAGTAGATGTAGTCCTTCGTGTGGTCGAACGACTGCGCAGCATCGTGGCTCGCCTGCGCAACGGCGGTAGTGACCTGCGAGGCCACACTTGAGACACTTTTGGACATTTGCTGCCGCGAGTCCCCGTAGAAGGCGGTACTCGCCGTGTCGCTCGCGCGCGTAGCGAAGGAGCTCGCAGCGCTCACATAGTCTCTGTAGCGTGACTTCGCAAGCTGGACAAGCTTCTCGCGGGGACCTTTCGGCGCAACCACGCCCTGCTGGAGAAGAAACCCACGCAGCTGGGACTCATCCCATTTGTCGAAGGTCGTGTCGCGGATGCCGGCGAATGATTTCTGGGCGGCAGCGTACTGGTCGTAGGTCCACGCCGACGCAGTATTCCAATTATCCGCAACGAGATCGCGCAGCTCGTCCTGAGTTGGAGTATGCGCAGGGATCTTGACGTTGTGGTCGTCGAGCCAATGGCGGAGCTCAGACGTCGACCACGATGAGTAGGGTGGTTCCTTGGTGTCAGAGCCGCTGAACCAGGACGCTTGAACACATAGGGCCAGGGTGAGGGATGTGATTATGATGCTAGGCCGCATTTTAGGGGATTAGCAATGGCAGAAACAGAGGCTCAGACGATGGAGTCTTATATTGTCTCGTGGGGCATGCTATGACGTCAGATGGGGGAATGACGACGAACAGCAAGTTTGACGCACACAAAAATATTATTATGTAAAGAGATGCATTTTTGGGTGTATTTTCATACATTTTCCGTGTCTTTTTTCAATTTCTGATTTTTACCACTTCATACTCCGCACATCCCAGACTTATCGTGAATACCCAGAACTGTATA
The DNA here is from genome assembly GCA_036937095.1 of Phaeolepiota aurea. Taxonomy (NCBI): domain Eukaryota; kingdom Fungi; phylum Basidiomycota; class Agaricomycetes; order Agaricales; family Squamanitaceae; genus Phaeolepiota; species Phaeolepiota aurea. The sequence goes on from JASFDG010000042.1 coordinate 69,258, forward strand.
ACCCATGGGTACCAGAGTAACCTTGGGCACTGGTTACAGCGGCAGCGGTTCGGGTGAGGTCGCTGATAAGAATTATGTTGAGCGGAACCAGCAGAGGAGACTAAAAGCCACATACGTAAATGCGCCCTCCATGCATGATTTGATCTCCTTGTAGCTAACAACAAGGCAACTTTGTTCATCACGTGCAACAAGCATGATCTTTTCGTCCGTCCCAGCGTCAAGCTGCGCAAGTCAACTTTCACATCAGTAAGCCTTTGCAATCCATGAAACGTACCTTGTTCAGACACGAGAGCACATGTGAAAGGTTGAGGACTGGCTTTCCATGCTCGTCCACCTGATGGAACACGTAGTCGCGGAACAACTTGATGATGTATCGGTCTCCAGTCTCAGACCACCGCGGCTCGTGTGCAAACCTATTGATGAACATAAGCCTGCTTTGTTGGCTGAACAAACGGATGGCAGTCCACTCACTCAGGTCGCTCGTTGATGAATCCAATTTTGCACAGGAGGCGAACGAGACGCGCATTCTCGAGTTCACTCAGTAGCTCATGTTCCAAGCGATCCGTGGCGCTACAGCAGACGTTCTGTGTGAGGGGTGACAATTATCATCCAGGATGCAGCAGGCTCACGTCAGAGCCGCGTCGTGGTCAGCGAGGATCTTGGTTTGTATCATGTTCAGCACGTGGTCGATACCCTGTGCCACCCAAGTGTCAGACTAAACAAGAGGAATTTGGTCACGCAAGCGCTAGAGAGAACCAACCATGTGTGGCGCAGCCTTTGTATTCATTAAAAATAACGCAAAACTTTTTACCTCAGGACTATAACGTTTCGAGATAGTCTCTAGGCTTCTTTGGAAGTTTGCTGGGGTCGCTGCACTCGCCACATTCGTGCAAAGTGCGAATATCAACCTTCCCAGTAGTCCAAGGTCGTCTTGTTGCATTACTTGGATATCGTCTTGCATATCGTAGGTTACGACATCGACGAGGCCGCAGGTGCTAATTCGAACGCTAAGCAAGAGTTTGAGAGAGTTGAGCGTAGATTGTGAAGGAGCACCCTGACCGGTTTTGGCCAGTGACCAGGATCTTTGTGAGATCAATAGTCCGAACAGCAAGACCACGACTATGGACTTCTTTGATCGCAGATGCGATTTGCACAACGTAAGACCACAGCGTGCGCTCTGGCACCTGCGGCAAATGCCGATGAAGCTGTTTGTTGCGGCTGCCTTGGTGGTTTGAGGATGGAGCTAACTTGGCCTGGAAGTATGCGCTAAAGAGGGCCTCTGCATTGGGATGGTATGCGTAGACCACAACGAGCGCTGATGTAGTCCCGATATAAGTTTAAGTTTGAGCAGTACCGAGTAAATTGATCATACAATTATCGCCAAATGATTTGGTGGTAAAGGCCTCCTTTACGCACACAATACCTGGATGTCGAATTTGAGACCATTTCTCGATCGCGAGGAATGCCGATTGGTGGGGTAACCGATAATCTACATCCCTTCTTCAGCAATCTGTTCGGTATAGGTAGACATGTATCACTTACCCTCAACCCGCCGAAGAGCAAAGGGAATGCCATCGGACGCACGGATGGCTCTGTAGACGGTAGAATACCAATTGCCCAGCTTCCTCTTTTCTACACTTCCGCCAGTTGGTTCGATTGGAACCAAAGTGTGATACCCTTGGAGTTCCTCCGGAAGATTTTGTCCTGAATATACATGGGGCCGAGACTGAATGTCTAGCCCTTAACGCAGGTAAACAGGGCATTTACCTGATGTGTCGATACCGCGGATCGTCTCACTCCGTGTCTGCAGCAAATGCCGTAGGTCGCTTGATGGTGGGGCGAAGTGGCTGTTTGCGCCCGACGGGACGAACTCATCGGGGATGACAGGTGTGTACAAATGATGGTCCAACTGACAGAGGGACTAGGTTCAAAACATGTCACAGATATTTCTGTAGAAATTCAAACGCACCGGTTGCCGGGTGTATACAGCAGGAGTATGGTAATACGCCGCTGAATCAAAACCGGAGTGTTGCGTGTATTCCGACGAGAAAGGCGGAGGATAATATTGTTCTTCATAACCCAAGTTATGCTAATGCCTGTTAGGTTTATCCCCTATAGAAATTGGCGGACGTACGGCTTCATATTGTTGCGTGATGCCTTCCATCTCAGGGGTGTCCCCATTGTGTGAATAATCAAATGATTCGAAAGTTTGAGAAGCCTCAAGGCGTTCTTGGTCGGAGGGTGGAGGCGATGGGCTAGGGGCAAAGTAAATCGTAACCCTACTGAGCGCAAATGTGGGTCCTTACGAGGTTTCGAGGACGAGTGGGGGAGACGATGTAGGAACAGGGAAAGCAGCTTTTGGTACAAAGACGGGGGCATTGACAGCTTGAGCGGTAAGAGTGGTGGCGGCAGGAGAGTCCGAGCGTGGTCTGAAGGCGTAATTGAAGGTGGCCAAAACACACGTCCGATAACATGACTTACGCGAGCTGGACGGAAGTTTGAGTAGATTGAGAAGTGACTGGATCCTAGCGATTTGTGGGTAAGATCTTTGGGTAGCAAAAAATGAAAGCGAACAGGGGGGTGGGAGTATATGCATCCTTTATCTTTGAATTTGCAGTGCCTGCCCAAAGTTGCTTTCAGAGCGATATGGGGTGGCTGGTACAGAACTGACCCATAAATCACAACATTACGACACTGTCGTTGAACAGTGTCTTGTGTGGCACAGTCAGGGACCTACAGGAACCAAGGGACACATAGCCTACCTTTACGCGCTGGGGATTGCAGCTGTTTCGGTTCATCCTGTTCCTCGGTAGGGCGAACGATCTTTACAGCGGTGGATTGGGGTCGGGCGAAGAATGCCATTTAAAGGATCCTTTAATAGTAGAATCAGTGTACAGACCGCCTGGACGACCACTGTGTGCCACTGCCCAGCAGGATATGAAATGATGGTACCAAGTGTTGGGAAGGTTGATGGCACTCGACTCACAATCCCAAATAGTGGCACACAATTCTTCCCCCACACTGGCATCCACCAACATCAGGCTCCCATTGACGTCCCCATTTCCAAGACGATTTGAGGTCTCTTGGGTTTACCCCTATCTCTCGAAGAGCACAACGGCGACACCACACTCCATCAGGATCTCGGACTGATGTCCCAGGCAGTCAAGCTAATTTAACAGTTGCGGCTTCACTACTTTTCAGCCATAGATCCTTCATCATGTAAAATCCCTTGATGAAACAACTTCACAATGCCTCTAAAAATTAGGGGCATATTTAGCGTCTTGCTATGCTACAACGTAATTGACGTCTTGTTCCCCTTGGTATGGCTTCAGCTTCCATTCTTTGATAGGCTCCTGGCTCAACAATTCGATCAACATAAATAGCAGATGTCGGATCCACTTTCAGTGGCTATGTATTTTTATACGCATGCTCAGGCTTAACGTCGAAGAGAACTATCACCGCCCTATTTTTGGTTTACTCCGCAGCCCTCAACGACAAAAACCCCTCAAACAAAGGGAGAAGAACGGCTTTGTACCTTCGCCGTAGGCGTACAGGACATATCGCTGTCAGGGTGGAGGGACCATATTCCCCGAACGATCCGTAGGTGTTCGGCCCACAAGCTAGCCCTAACTAATCGGCAATGAGCCCAAGGGCCCTAACATGCACGCTTCTTCGCTTATCTCAATGGAATCATCATCAGAGTTTTACCAGTGGACCGAGCACATCATTACATCGATCTTGCTCTGTCTAGTAAATGACAGCGCTGGCCGCGGAACATGGCCGGATCCGTACCAGCAGCATTGACTCAGGCGCATGAGTGTGTGCATGCCCTTGTATCATAATATATCACAGATGATCACAACGATCCTCAGATCTGGGTCTGTTGTCACACAGTCTATGGACTGCTGTTTCCCAAAGGTCATTGCTTTGTGTTGGGACAGCCAGAGTTTGTCACACGTGCAATCTCCTGCGTTTATCTGACAAACATACTGGCTACTGTTCGGCGGCGCCTGTGGATGTCTGTGACTGGCAGACGACGGCTGTCTCAACTGAAGTTGGCATGAAATTGAGAGTAGATATGTAAGACCATGTTGGTACAACGTTTTGATTCTCAAATACAAGGTCCATAATAGTGCCGAGAGTTAGCCGAAGGCCTGTATTTGGCAGCAGATGCTATAACAGGTCCAACCAATCTTTGAACCTGGCTTGGTCTATTCAATAGGGACCAGGTGCACAGAACCCCTCCGTCCACCTCCATTGTCCGTTCCATATTCTGGCGGCTGGATTCTTCCTTCAATCGATATCACAGATGGCTTATACTCAGCCAATGAGCCCACATTCCATACACCAACATTATAGAGATATTCACACAACGGGCTCATCTCCTATACACCGTCGCCATGCGTCCAAACCAAGATTCGTTGCAGACCTCTCCCAGTGTTTGTTTGATTTCGTGATCCAACTCCTCCCAACAGCAGAAGAAATGGCTGTAAAGGAAGACGTGAGGAAGCTCCTGGAGCGCCTCATTCGAACCATAGAGCCCGACAGTCGCTTGTTGTCCTTTGGGAGTACAGCGAATGGCTTCAGCCTTCGAAACTCTGGTAAGCGCTCTCCTTTATCTGATTTCAACGTCTATATGAACATCTCATCGCGCAGACATGGATCTTTGTTGCTTGATCGACTCTGACGAACGGTTGGCTGCTAGTGATCTCGTAACAATGTTGGGTGACTTGCTTGAACGTGGTATGTAATACAACATAAGGTCGGCGTATCAATGCTTAGCATTGTCGTCCGCGCAGAAACCAAGTTTCACGTCAAGCCTTTGCCCCATGCACGTATACCCATCGTCAAGCTATCTTTGGATCCGTCGCCAGGACTGCCGCTGGGAATTGCCTGTGATATTGGCTTCGAAAATAGACTTGCTTTGGAGAACACACGACTGCTTATGTGTTATGCTATGATTGATCCTACGCGGGTACGAACTATGGTTCTATTCCGTGAGTCGCCCTGCTCTTGTTGGGCCAGCTATCTGTTAATCCCGCAATGCTCTTCAATTCCCGTGGGTAGTCAAGGTCTGGAGTAAAAGAAGGCAAGTCGGATCGCGCTCCTCCTCTATCCCTTCTCACGATCCCTCTAGAAAAATCAATTCACCATATAAGGGGACTCTTTCATCTTATGGCTACGTTTTACTTGTTATCTATTTCCTGGTTCATGTCAAGAATCCTCCGGTTTTACCTAATCTACAACAAATGCCGCCTTTACGTCCCATATCTAAGGTAATTGTCAGCTGATGCCTCTCGCCTCTTTCCAGTTATTGATGTGTTGGGTACATGACAGGAGGACACGCACCTGGCCGGATATAATACATGGTGAGTCAAGTATAAAATGCGTTTCCCATACCTTCTCATCGGGAAATAGGTTTTTCGATGATATCAATTTGCTCCGAGAACGATGGCATTCTGAGAATACCGAAACGGTAGCTGAACTGTATGTTCAAACGCTTTTCCATACCTTGGCTGTGTCTGACATCTCTCAGCTTAATTGACTTCTTCCGTTATTACTCTCGAGATTTCTCGTATAACACTGGCATTGCCTCAATCAGGGCTGGTTTACTGAAAAAAGACATCAAAGGATGGCAAAATGAGGTCGGAGCCACTCTAATATGCTCGGACTCGAACTCATATATGCTTAGCTCTCTGGAGGGCATTCAAATGACGCTCGTGAAAGAAATAGATTGTGCATTGAGGTAATTGTTTAGGTGATGAAATTGAATTGATTTTGCTCACACATGTTTCTAATAGGATCCCTTCGAGGTGGATTACAACGTAGCACGATGTGTAACAAAGGATGGTCTTTACACGGTGGGCATTTTCTTTCCTATTTATGACTGGTCCTCACTAATTCGGCTAACTAGATTCGTGGCGAATTCATGCGTGCATCTCGGATACTTGCCGCTCGTCCAGAACGGGCGATCATTGCACTTGCGGAACTGTGTGAGGAGCGCAAGGACGAAGATCTCGTTTCTGCGCCTCCTTCCCGAATGACATCTCTACCCCCTCAAACTCCGTATACCATCGGGAGCCAATCTATAAGGCCAAAGGGCGTACCAGTCGCGGCTGAACGGTTTTCACCGCCTGTCCAATTCTTTGAAGGACGTATTCAAGCTACACCTGCCATCCCGCCACAGGTTACTCTCCGACCTCCACCCGAACACATGGCTCCTAAGAGGGGCAAGTGGACAAGTCCACCCCCACCAGAGGCGCCTCCTGCAGATCATTCTCTGTTTGAGAGCCAACTTGGCATGGGACTTGAGTTAGCGACATCATCTACCGAGGCCAGAGAGAAGGAATCCAATTATAATTCCTCTGAGAGCAATGGCGAGGTCCTTACCGACGAAGACCGATCAGATACTGCTGAATCTGATGATATCACGTCAGTAAAATCATATAATGATGGTTCTCCGATAGCTGGTCCCAGCGTTCGTCGGCCGTCTTGGCATACTCAGGACACTGTCACAAGAATTCCTCTCGCGCATCTGGATAACTCGACCTTACAAACTAAATCTCTCTCCACAAATCGTGGTCGAGTACCTTGGCCAACTGGCAAGTTCGATCACCCGTCGCCGACCTCCTTCCGTAATCCCTCCGAACATGCTCCGTCACCAACCAAGTCTGAACCACCCAGGCGGTCAATGTCTGGGTCGTCGCGGCCACTGAAAACGTGGGTCTCGTCAAATACACCTTTAGCTCTATCCACTCCCCTTCCACCATCACCACAATCACCTATGGAATTCCAATACTCGGACCCAACAACTGTATATTATCAGACCACCGCCACGAGGTCTCCCCGTCCCACTGTTCTATACCCCTCGTCTGGATCACAATCACCCTTTCTGTCACAATATCAGACTCATCAACCATATCATATCAACCATATTCCAAATGACATTTTTCCTACTAATATGCCACCATCATTATTATCGATGAATCCTCGTGGCGCCAATGGAATGGCGAATGCTGGCCGGTCATCGGCTGGCCCAGAAACTCCAACCCCTTCGTCTTATTCGTCCAAGAAGACGGGTGTACATCACAATGCAACTGTTACTGCACCAACTCCCCCTCCACCTACCTCCGAACTCGTTCAAGATTCGCAACCCAATGCCCTACCTCATGCATCACCCCAGCCTTGTTATGTCCCCGCTCCAAGTCAACTCGCCTCGCCGGCCAAAACTGGGTCGACCTCCCCAGAACTCTCCGCAAGCATATCAAATGAAAGTTCGCCTGCACCATCATCAAACGGATACTCAACTTCAGTATCTCGATCTCCTTCACCCCATTCCCCATCACCGCCGCCTACAGCGGTACCTGTGAAACACAAGGACAATAGCCTGTTACCAACATCCTTTTCGGCATTGAAAATAGAAGAACCACCATCTATCCATACACCACAGACATCATCTCCCTCCCTGGTGATTGGATTTGAAGGCAGGCAGGGCGAAGAGTGAAATGATTTGCTTCTATCACCCTGATTATTCCACCCATCTTGCGCCCGAGCTCACTTCAATGTTGTACGGGTCTCTGCTCACTCGCCAGCCTCACCATTTGCTTCGGTTCAGGTTCCAGTGTAATATAGTCTGGATCTGTGAAAAAACCATAGTGATTGACTTGCACCTTCGCCAGATTTAATCTTGTTTAGAACATCCGTTCTAGTAATACATTGATTTCGAAAGAGGTGCACATTGTATATAAGTGCGTGATTGCTTTGCCAAAGGCAATAATCTGGTTCCTCCAATTGTTGAAGGGATGACTGGCTACTCTTGGGCCACGAATGGATTAGCGATTTCTTCTGATCCATCAACAGGGCTTAGTAGGGTTATCGTTGGTCCTCGTAGAACCGCCAAACCAAGCGAACGGCTACGCGGTTCAGGGTCTGTTTATAGTGTAAGTATGTACTGGTTGACTGAAACAAGAACCCGCCTTGAACATCTTCTTGGACGTCATCTAGGACAAGATTAAGCAGCTGATCATAACCCTTCAAGATCCCTGTAACTGGAGGAACGCATCCTCAAACTGTGTGCATCTTTTGGCGACCAAATTCAAACTTACCTTCGCGACCGCCTGTAAATTTGACACGAATCCTTTCGTTTACATACTTGGATAGGTCAAGAATGGCTTCTCGTTTTGGCTTATCTATCATTGGTTGGGATCCTGGCGGTCCGGAGGGGCGACCCCTCATACTGAAGTTTCCAGAACCTCCCCTCGCACCTCGAGCTGTACCGCGTCCCTAGAGAATCAGTTCGTAGGAAACGATGTAGACTTCATGGGAGGACACTAACCCGATCAGCCATGATAATCCTAAGAAATCGCTCGATTGATTTGTTGTAGAAACGATTTTTGTGGCGAATTATTCCACTGACAGTCCCTCTTTTCGCGCCTCTGGTGAATGGCGGGGCAATTTGTCCAAGTTCAAAGTGAACGTTGTGGCCAGATAAGGGAGGAAAACAATACTGTATTACTGACCCTTGCGGTTGCTGTGAATGGCGTGGTGAAAATTGAAATTCAGACGCAAACATCTTCCTCAGAAACCCCATCACCACACCCTCCTTGCCCATTGTCTTTTTCTTTCTCTCTTTCTTCCGCTCTTCTGCGAGATATACCTTCGAAACACATAGATATCAGCATATCTGTGCACGTTTAATCAGGTATCACGAATCTTGAACTCTGCAAGCAACAATCATGAGCGCGAATGAGTTACTGGCGAACACCCTCTCTTCGGGTACGTTTATGTTCGTCTGCGCGTGCTGAGGCGCCTTTCACCAACCTTTTTACCCCGCAGATGCTAATACACGTCGCGATGCGACGCAAAATCTTGAGAAGGCCTTCCGAGAAAACTATGTACGGTGATGCTTTCCCCTCAGCCCCGGAAGCTCACTCAAACTTATCCCTATGTTCTGCTATGATCGTTAGGCAGACTATATGTTAATGATGTCCCAAGTCCTTGTTGAAGAGAGCACCCCCCTCCACATTCGCAATGCTGCTGGACTGGCCCTCAAAAATGCGCTGTCTGCACGGGTACGCCAATTTGAATGATGGGTCATAATCCTATTCTGATACCTTTGATCTATGATAGGAGGCTGCGAGGCAGACTGACTTGGCGAACAACTGGCTGACCTTGAACGCGGACACTCGGGCAAAGATCAAGAAGGATGCTCTCATCACGTTGGGCTCTGCCAATCCTAAAGCCGGAAACTTTGCCTCCCAAGTTGTAGCAGCGATCGCCGCTGTGGAGCTCCCACAAGGCCATTGGCCCGACTTAATTGAGATTCTGCTCGGTTTTGTCAATGCTCAACCAAATGCGAATTTGAAGGTTGCCACATTGCAAACCATTGGCTACATCTGTGAAACTATCGTGAGCCCTTTGGTCCTGGATTGGTTGTTCTCGTTCTTATCATTTGCTAGAAACCCGAGATACTTAGCCTCCGTGCGAATGAGATCCTGACTGCTGTTATTCACGGAGCCCGAGCGGATGAACCGTCTCCTGATGTACAATTAGCCGCTATCCATGCCTTGTACAACTCCCTTGAATTTGTTCGCGAGAATTTTGAACGTGAGGTATGTGCTTTTTCTATATATCGTCCCCACACCTGGCTAACAAGCTATGGTAGGGTGAACGGAACTTCATAATGCAAGTCGTTTGTGAGGCAACCCAAAACCCATCGGTGAACGTACAAGTTGGAGCCTTTGAGTGCCTTGTACGAATAATGGGTCTCTACTATGACAAGATGGCGCTGTACATGGAACAAGCTCTCTTCGGGGTAAGGTCACCGGATACCTTCACGGCCCTCACTAACACACATTGGGTTTTCCGCCACAGTTGACCGTCGTGGGCATGAAACACACCGATGAGCGTGTTGCCCTTCAGGCAGTCGAATTTTGGTCTACTGTATGCGAAGAGGAAGTAGATCTTGCCATCGAAGCACAAGAGGTGAGGTGTCTCCGTTCATTTACATGCACAGTCCAACTGAAAACATGTCCGAGAGGCTGCTGAATATGGCGAGACCCCAGAAACTGAATCCAAATTCTTTGCGAAAATTGCCCTTCCAGAAATCATTCCCGTACTCCTTCAACTCCTTACTAAGCAGGAGGAGGATGCCGACGAAGATGAATGGAATGTCTCTATGGCGGCGGGAACATGTTTATCACTCCTTGCTGGCGCGGTTCAAGATGCCATTGTCCCTGCTGTGATACCGTTTATTGAGGCCCACATCAAGTCAGAGGACTGGCACCAGCGTGAAGCTGCTGTTATGACATTTGGATCTATCTTGGAAGGACCCGACCCTGCAGTCCTGACTCCTCTCGTCAACCAAGCACTACCTCTGCTCATCGATATGATGACAGATCGCAATGTGCATGTGAAGGACACAACGGCTTGGACCTTGGGGCGAATATGCGATTTGTTGATCACGTGCATTAAACCTGATGTCCACCTCCACCCATTGGTGTCAGCCCTAGTCAATGGACTTCAAGACAGCCCTCGCATCATTGCCAACTGCTGTTGGGCGTTGATGAACCTTGCTGAGCAGCTAGTCCCATACTATGAAGACGAGGGTGACGCAAGCCAAACGGGCCCCTTGTCACCTTATTACGAAGGAGTTGTTTCCGCCCTTCTGCAGGTGGCTGATACGTGAGTTATCTTTCTTTTCCTCTGCCACAAGCTTACCCTGACACTGCGCGTCCCAGTTTGACCAATGAGGCCAATTATCGCACTGCCGCATACGAAGCTATCACGTCATATCTAACGCAAGCTACCCCAGACACCATTACCGTCGTGCAAAATACAGTGGTGACCATCCTGCAGCGAATGGAACGTTTACTAGCATTGCAGGTTCGTCCCGCTTGTTCATTTCCTGGGCCGTTGCTGAAAGACATGCGCTAGAACCAAATTCTTGGAGTCGATGACCGTAATAATTGGAATGAGTTGCAAAGCAATTTGTGCGGTGTTGTTATCGTAAGTATTTTTAGCAGTCTGGAATTGGGATATGGCTGAATATAGTTAATAGTGTGTCATCCGTAAACTGAATGAGGGCATTCAACCTATGGCCGACCGGATTATGACTCTTGTACTTCAGCTCATTGAAGCATCTGGCAAAACCTCAACAGTTCTTGAGGACGCTTTCCTTGTTGTTGGATCGCTTGCTTCAGGTACGCAGCTCCTCATTGACCATTTCTCGCCGTCCTCATTCTCTCATAGCCCTCGAGAGCAACTTTGCGCCCTATATTCCTGCCTTCTTACCTTATCTCTACCCTGCTCTCAAGGCTCACGAGGACACACAGCTATGTACTGTTGCGGTTGGTATAATAGGCGACATTTCACGTGCACTGGGAGAGCAGAGCTCTCAATATGCGAGCCCTTTCATGACGGTCCTGTTCGAAAATCTCCAAAGCGAAGTCCTGAACCGTAATGTCAAGATCTCCATACTTTCTTGTTTCGGCGACATTGCCCTTGCAGTGGGCCCTGCATTCGAACCTTACCTTGACACCACGATGGGTGTGCTTCGCCAGGCTGGTCAGGTTGAACCCAACCCAGTTAGTACCCTGACCACCCGCCTGCAAGCTAGTGACTAACAGACGCCTCTGCTCAGCTCGATTATGACCTTGTAGATTACGTCGGCCAATTGCGCGAAGGCATTCTTGAGGCTTACACAGGAATCGTCACAGGCTTGAAAAAGACCAATAAAGGTGAAATTATGGGATGTCTGACTTGCAAGACCGCAACTAACCATATACCTGGCAATAGTTCCACTGCTTCTGCCCCATGCCCAATCTATTCTAGAACTCATTCGCCGGTGCCTAAATGATGAGGAAAAAACAGATTCGCTCATGAGATTGTCATATGGCCTTCTTGGGGACCTTGCCGACTGCTTCCCTAATGGGCAACTTAAGCCGTTACTACTTTCGCAGTGGATTGTCAGCGAACTCAAGTCGAAGCATCGCATGCCTGCGGAAACACGAAAAACCCTCCGCTGGGCACGCGAGGTAAGTTTTCTCAGAAGCAAATAACGGCTTACTGACTAACACCCCTCTAGATGGTAAAATCCGCCACACAGTAGATTTCTTTTTAGTCCTTCCTCTTTGTCAATGTTCTATTCTTACTTTTCCTTTGTTCTATCCCCACATTCACCATCCCATTTCCTGCATGCAATCTACATTCTCATTCTTTAACTCGTCGATCGCTCTCTGAAGGAGGCAAATTATAAAGTCACGATTTGCATGTAATAGAAGACAGATTATTTCTGTCGTCGCTCACGATATCGCGTTGTCACGCAATGTTCTATTGGTTCCCCCTTTTTTTTGTCCACGAAATACTCTCCCTTGTATCCCTTACACGTTCAAGCTTCTCCCATCCTGTTGCAAATATTATTCCCCCCCATTTAAAGTTCATTGCATCTTAAAAATTCTGTGTCGGATTCTTCGATTAATCGCACTGGGAGTTGACCAAGTTTGCTTAATTTCTTCGTTTTCCTCATGAAGTGGTGACTTCGGTTCGAACGGCCGTATTGTATCATACAGAGTTTGTATTGCATACCAGGATGTCGGACAGAACGCGTGAAACAGAATTTTTACTTCAATCAGGTTCAGATCACTCTAACTTTATTTAATACCAGCAGGAGGTGATGCTAAAAAGGAACATTGCTTATCTTTACAACGTTTCAAGATACTACACCCTGTAAGCCCAGCCTTCAGATCAGCCAAAATTACAACCGTAATGCTCACCATCATATAGCGTGTTCAACACCAATACTCCCTGAAGTTTTGTAGCTAGCGGGAATGCAAACACGCATTATAGAACTGTAACCACTGCATCACTGGTTCCTTTCGATAAGCTGCTTGTCTGTGTTGTCAACAGTTAACAGATTGTCAAGCTCACCGACACTGGCAACACAGTCATCACTAAAAAAGCAGATTGAATAAATTTAGTATAATTTAATATAATCACTATAATTATTGGGACTAAATGTAAGG
>JASFDG010000043.1:0-78867 GCA_036937095.1 Phaeolepiota aurea
AGATGGAAAGGATGGAGCATCAACCTAGAACCCTCCGACTGACGCTAAAGACATCCATCTCTCAACGCACCTCCTCCTATACCTCCTGCACTACCCCGAAGGTGTTTAGCACAACTCGTGACTACTTGTTTTTGTTTAATCCGATATCATGATGCCAAAGCAATCGAAAAAGGTTAATTCTCATTTCATAGACTTTGTGCAATTTATTAATGGGAGCAAAAACTCAGACCAGAGGTGTTAGATATAATTCCGAGCCTTGTCAATGCAGAGTTTTCACTTCGCGCGTCACTGATGTAGCGAGACACAGAAGGACCCACCTTGAGGGACCCGTCCATAAGAGTCTCAAACAGTGAGCTATCACCTAACTCTCACCTAGAATCTCTTACTAACCCAACTTGACCAGGTTTCCTTGTCCATTTGAGGTTTGCCCATATGTCGCATCTCAAAGGGGGAATCTCAAGACTCATATCAATGCTATACAGTGAGTCGAACTTGAATAATATGTTGTACTTAACTAATGCAATTATCAGCCTTAAGGTGAAGCCCCATCGGTGTGGTGAATGCGGAAGGGGCTTCGCGGATCCTTCAGCGTTGTACAGACACAAGCATGGGCATGTGCGTCGACGGGAGCGTGAGGCCTTAGAGGCACTGGGATCGAAGGCGCTCACCAGAATGACCAGCAAAGCTGTCAAATTGACGGATGTGGCGGAAGCCAAACAGCAGAGTTTATCTGCAGGACCGACCTATACCGCCCAAGCAACACCCGGTTCAACCTTACAATGGGTTTCCCCCATCCCTGCGCTCACTGTCCCTTCTTCGTCCTCCAGCAAAAACCTTTTTGCGAACCCCACCGCTCCTGGTCTCCTTGATCCTGCAACCTTGGCATGGATGGATATGGGCTGGGCTAACCTTTGGGGTGAATGTGAGGTACCAGGCACATGCGCCCCAACGGCGCCTGTAGCAAACTCGACTTTCGCATGGCCCCAACGCGCGGTGCGCAATCACGATCACAGGCCCTGGCTACCGGTTTACAGCACACCCACCAATCAGGGTACATTCCCCCATAGCCATGTCAACCCAGAGTTCAATATGACTGTCCCCGATTCCCTGGATTGGACCAGTGGCTCAAACACCCAGTCTCCCGATGAACAACAAGAGACAAACAACGTTGGGCAAGTTGCAAATCCATGTAACTGGTGCCAACTTCATGCCACATCGTCTTCATCGATCGATGTCAACGGCGCCCAGCTTGGACAGGGGAGCCAAGTTAAACCCTTTCTGCGCAGCATAGATCAGGTTCAAGATACCATCCCTGCTTATTATTGAATGCCTTATTGGGCCTCGATTTAGGACTCCGCCTCAATCCTTCATTGCACCCCTTGACTTTCTTTTGGTATAACATCGGACTACTAACCCACCCATATGCATGCTTTCTCTTAGAGATCGTCATTTTAGACACAATGTTTCCCAGCATTTCATACTTCATACTTCATTGCACTTTTACATATTCCTCTAGCATCGTTTCTCGGATCATCGGTCTCATCTGTAATTTGTATATCCTTCAAGAATATTATCGCTTCTCTTTTTGAGTGTGCGCCTGACTTGTGAACAAAAAGGCTTAGCCCTGAGCGCAGCACAACGAACGATGGTACCCGAATTGTCTCAGCAACAAAAGGGACCTCCGGTGAAGGAGGCTAGGGGACAATAGATGACAGGACCCATGCCAACCTTACCTGTAGGCCGCTGGTCTACACGCCAGCATGGTCATTCCCTTCCTAGGTTCTTTGAGTCCCACCGTCCGGGTCCAGGTAAGGGTGGTCAAACTAAGGGGGTGGCCAGCGATATCGATCGGTAACTAGTAAAGGGCATAATTAATGGCGGTCTTTTTATTTGAACTGTTTATTCGGGTGTGTCCTCTCTCAGATGACATCTTCGCTGTGCGGTGTCAGCGACGGAGCGATAGTCCTAGTTCAAGCGACTGTCCTGGGCTAAGAGCCATCAAGGCACTGGCCATTGCTTCACAACTTGACTACACCTTGCGCAAATAATATCCTGTGTATCGCGCGTATAGTTCCAGCAACGGGGGCATTTGTGCAGCGTCGCAGGCCGCACGCGAAGCGCCAAATCGTCGTCCGAGTCCGGTAGAGATATTGTGTCAGAATATACTCATTCAGGTGACGACGTTCCCAGTGAGCCTTCATCCGTAATCACAGCAAGAGGCCTCAGATCCACCGATGGTGGACGTCAGATTCCAAATGGTGCCTGGCCAACGTGGCACTTTCCCACAGTCGGCAGCCATTCGGCAAACATGTTTGGACTGATTTCGGCAGCACGGCTACTCTGTTTGTTGCGTCAAAGTGGAATAATCAATTATATATCATTATATATGTCCTATGCCACAATGGGCTAAAATAACCTACTGAATCAATAGAAAATGTCATTTCTTCTGTATGTTTTCGAGGCGTTGTTCAGCCTGCCGATGGCTCGGGAATGCAAAACGCAACATCTCGGGTGGTTTCTGAGCCCTATCATGCACAATCTGGACATGTATCTTGACATCTTGACAGGAGAGACATGATGAGAATCCCTCAGTGGCAGATCCAGAGCACATCGGCGAGCGAACTTGGAGTGAAGAATTGGTAGCCACGGAAAGGAGCATGTAGCCTGGATCGACACGGGAGGATGGATCATGAAGAGTGAAAGGATATGTAAGGTATGGTGATCCAAGTGCCCAATGGAAGAGAAGGCCTTGACATGGATGGATAGCGGGTGCCAGAGGGGTTGATGCTTGAGATCTTTGTTCAGCGAGAATACGATCTGTGATCACAGATGTTGAGAGCAGGATTGCAGGTGCAGAATGAAACCACTTTACCTGCGAAATCCAGACGACATTGTTTACCTTTTTTGTGTTGAATTAAAGCATTAGCAGCAGATCCTTTGGATCCTTGATTAACTGGGTTGTAGCATATGTCGCAAATTATTTGTTGGGTTGGTATGTTTTCCTTTAAAGATCGTGAAGAAGAGATATGGACATGAGAAGATAAGGAGGGCTGGGGTGATACAATATATACAGTATCAGCATTCCATGGTTGTTGTATGAGGAGGAGGAGATTGCGCCTGCTTTAGAGACGCGTTTGAGGAGGACGGTTTGTTGGTGTGATGCCGGTTTGCTGCCGCTTGTCTTTTTTTTGACATGCCGCGTCACTGCCGGCCACCGCATTTGGCATGACCCCCTACCCCCCAAGCGTGAGAACCCACGTCCGCAATCGGTGGATCTGAAGCCTCTTGAATCACAGCATCCGAAACGATGAAGAGCGTTTTTAGGAAGGACTCTAGCGCTAAAGATTAGTAGTGGAATGAGGACCAAGGCGCCGATGCTCACCTTCGCGCAGCAGGATTTGCAGGACTTTGTTTTCCCGATCTATACTGTCTGGGAGGATTATATCGATCTCGGCCTCAAGCGAACTTTTAATTTGCCTTGGCGGAATAAGGTAAGCCGTCACCGTGGACAACAGGTCACTTACTTATTTCTTTTGGCCTGTTCCAATAGGAAGAGAACGCTACTTCGCACACGCAAGGCCTCCTTCATTTCCTGGCTGCTTTATCATTTTCCCACTTAGGATCCTAAAGTTGGTAACGTTAATCTCTGTGGCATTCTTCGGGACGGCCGGTACTCACCAATGGCTCCCAGGGTTGCAAGCAATAAGGCCCTTCATATGGTTTCCAGGCAATCCGTACCTCTGCAGCCAGGAATGGCAGTACAGGAGTCACGATGTTCAGTATTGTCGCCAGAGTCTTTAAGAGAGCATAAGGGAATATTTGCCGCCCGCTGAATGTGATAACTCACCTGCTTCAAGACCGCGACTGTAGCTTTGCGTTCCTCGTCGTCAATCCTGTTTGCGTACAGACAATCTTTGGTGATATCGAAATAGAGTGATGAGAGGGTGATGTTGGTGAAATTGGCAAGTGCGTTCACGACTACCACGAAAAACGTCAGAGGCCAGGATACAATCAAAGAGGAGTGGTTTACCTTTGGGAAATTTATATGATGCGTAACCCTCAAGCGCCGTTTTCTCCAGCATGAATAACTCATGCATGATATATCGCTCAGCCTTGAGGTCGCAGAGGCGTTGTCAATCCCTACCAGGATGATCAAAGAGTAAAAACACACCAATCCTAGCTTGGCCATCTCAAGCGACGGAGGCGCACTTCCCTCACCAATATTGCCAAGACAGAATCGGAAGGAGTTGCGGATTTTGCGCACGGACTCAGAAGCTTGTGCCAAAGCTGTTTTCCCAAGCGCCATATCCCGCCAGTATTCAACAGTGGCGACCCATAGTCGGAGTACGTCTGCGCCATAAGCGGGTTCTGTCTTGAGATTCTTAGGAGCGAAAGGAAATTAGCATGGTGTGGAGCAAGTCATAAGACCCATATACCTTCCCACCGTAAAGCACAGTCATAGGACTGATAATATTTCCCAGAGATTTGCTCATCTTACCATCTGCGTCTAAAACCATACCATGAGTGATCAAGGTTCCATAAGGACTGTGGTGGTTGGCAGATTCAAGACCTGATCCAATGGCGGTAAGAAGCTGGCTTTGAAACCACCCGCGGTGCTGGTCAGAGCCCTCCAAGCAGACATCGGCCTTGGGTTTCCTCCCCGAGGCACCAGGAAGAATGTTCCATGACGTGCCGCTGTCAAACCAAACATCCATTGTGTCCGTTCCCTTTCTCCAGGTTTCTCCAGCTGGTACACCTGATTCCAGCAAAGACGGAGGCACAAATTCAGCGACATCGCCATGCCACCAATGGTCAACACCCTTGGCTTCAAGAACTGCCAATATATAATCAATTATCTCTGGATCGAGGACAGCTTCGTCGGTGTCTCGGCGGTGAAGTGCTGGTATCGGTACTCCCCATGCACGTTGGCGGGAAATGCACCATTCAGAGCGGGATCGAACAAAAGAATCTAGCCGATTTTTCGCTATAAAAGACAAATCAATGGGGGATTCGAACAGAACGGTGCACACGGTACCTACAGATGTCTGGGAAGAAATTGACGTCCTCAAGAGCCCGTAATGCCTCGCCCTTGATTTTATGAAGGTTGACGAACCACTGAGAAGTCGCCCTGTGATAGGTTATTATTTGCTGAGTGAATGAGGCGGACATCATGATGACCGATTGGTTTGTTTTCCAGTAGCGATGTTTGATTCGCTTGATTTTGACAAGGGCGTCATCCGTTTTAAGAGTTCCACAATGCTTCGCGACCCATCAGAAAGCACTTCTTTCCCTTTCAGATCTACGGCAGCAGCATCGCCAACAACTTCTGCTACTTTAGAGCTGAATTGACCGTCGCTGTTGACGTGACACAACATGGACCGCGAAATTGTAATCCTCGGCACCATGAGCAGGGGCACAACGTACAAGTCCGGTTCCAAATTCCGCATTAACGTGGGTAGCGGGTATTATAGAGAATGTGTGGGTAGTTGGCATCGTTTTTGAAAAGATTGGCTTGTAGGCAATGCCAAGGTCCATACCTAAGAAATACGTTATTATACGAACAGGGTTGTAATTCTGCGTCCTACCTTGCACTGTCGCGATGATGTCAGAAGATCCTAACACATCAGCCAATGCATCGAGACGATCCTTTGCTACAATCATAATCGAGTCGCCCAGAGCAACGGGGCGGACGGCGACGTAAGTCATATCTGGGTGTACTGCGATTCCCTATAGGGGCATGATCAGTTTACAATACATGAAGGAGTAGCAAAACAGATTCACCATATTTGCTGTCAGCGTCCAAGGCGTCGTGGTCCATACCAAAAGCTTGGTATTGGGGTATGACGCCGCGAGTTCCTGCGGTACAAAGCCGGGCAAAGGGCCGCCTCGCGCGAGATCAAAGGTTACGAAGACCGAGTGGCACACATGGTTATCCTGGTAGACCAATTCGGCCTCTGCCAACGCAGAGTGCGATGATGGTGAATAGTGAACAGGTCGGTAGTGTCTATATATTAATTCTACATAGCGAAATCTAAGATAACTCTCGGCAAATAGGGAGATGACACACCTTGATTCACCATTTTTTGAAATACCCGTAATTGATTCAATTCATAGCTAGCGTCTAGAATTAGTTTTGTAAAGAATCCACTGCCGCATGCTGGGGCGCGTACCTAGTGTTCGGTATGTCGAATCTGGGTCATCCCAATTCGCCATGATTCCCAGAGGACGAAATTGGCTCTTTTGCGACTCGATTTCCTTCAAAGCTGTCCGTTTGGCTGTGGCTCTGATAACATCAGGATCGACCTCCCGAGAGTCCCTCTGCAGGCAGAGGATGAGATATTGCAAAGACGACAATTATGAAGGCTCACCGGCAGTCCCATCCGGGTACATAACTGATTCTTAGACGGTTTGTATGATAGGGACGTCTGAACAACGCACTGCACTTGATGGCCAAAGGGATACATGGAAGCGGTTAATAATATCCTTCAGGGCATGGCCCATGTGTAGATTTCCGTTGGCATATGGTGGGCCGTCATGCAGTACAAACGTAAGACCATCTCGATTGCTCCTCTCTAAGTCTGGAGTCAGGAATGTCCTTCATCTTTCTCAATATTTGCTTACTTGCCGCTAGTGTAGTTCATCGCATATAGCCACCCGGAACTCTTTGTCCACCTTCGCCAGGTCTGGCCATAACGGAAATGAGGTCTTCGGTAGGATTAGGGACACCGCAAAGTTCTGGTTGTCAACCCGGGTCGTTTCTTGTACCGCTCTCGATAGGCTGGTTGAGTGAAATAGTCGACATAGGTTTTTCTTTGCGATTCTGCAGGCCGTCATTGACAAACCGTCCTTTTGGCCACCAGGTCGAGCGAGAGAAGTGTTACGTCACGTGAATGTGTCATAAATGTCGACGCGACTAGATGTCGCAAAGCGTGCATTATTATGGGTACGAGTAACTGTAATCTCCAATGCTAAACCTCTGTCCTTTCTAAGGCTCCCAGAAGCACCTGTACCAATGCTCAGCCAAACCACTGCGTCAAGCCATCATACACCAAGAAGATGATTCAACTGCTGGGTTCCGCGCGCGCCACAGTCATCCCACATCGCACCCTTTCAACCACCAGAAGCGATAGTTCACGATATACCTGTAATGCCGGCACGACCCGGAACCGTAGTCAAATTTTTGAGCCTTTAGAGGTGGCAGGGCGAGTATTCCATTCTGGCAGGGAACGATAATAGTCTGGAGACACCCAGTCAACAGACCTGTCGGACACGTCCCCCCCAACTCTCCTTGCCACTTCCAGTCCTTTTCCAAATGACACGGCGTGGTTGATATCCCCCAACGCAACCGCGGCATCGCGGCCGGCCTGAAGGTAAGCTTCATAGTATTTGCTAGCCCCTTCCAGTTGCGCTCTATGCATATTTTGGACCCATTCGACGCAATGCTTGAGCAAGAAGCATGTCGGAATGGCAGAGGGGTCTGACTTCCATGCTTTAACCTTGGCGTAAAGCATGAAATAATCCTCAAATAGATCACGGCGAACCATGTCCGACTGTGTTGCATTAGTGCAGGGTGGGCAACAACACTCGAAACCATAATGGGCCATTGAAGCCTTTCGGTCTGCAGCAAAATGGATGACGTTGGAATATGCTATGCTGATCTCTTCACCGTCTTTAATAAACCGTATTGCACGGCATAGAAGAGAGAATGTCGGTACGTTGAACTTGACGCCCGCCTTGGGGGCACAGCTAAGATTGGGGTCATAATTCAAGGGATTTTTGAAGAAAGCCCTGTGAACATACACACCTATGATTGATGCGGGATATCTGCTTGGCTACACAAGAATATCCCGTTTATCCCCAAAGCTTTAATGGTGTTAGTCCTCACAATGCCAGCAAGTGGGCCACTACCATCCGTAGTATGACTGTTTGCCAATTCCATGACCGCCTTATAAATTTTCGGGTGTCATGCGATCAAAGCACAACCGAATGGCGTCATTGTAGGCACACAAGGCCATTTGTCGCAGTTGTTCCATCGTTAAGGTTTTTTCATTCACTGTGAGCCAATTCACGAACGATGGCCAGCAAAGGTCGCTCGCAGAGGATCAGATCCCCCAGTTGTATGTCACCCACAGCACCCAAACCCTTCGAAGGGGAGGGCAAGAATTGATAATGAGCCACCGGAATGACTGGGAGGCACATGGGAAATGCAGGAGTGTTTATGATGACCTCAGGCTCTTTGCTTGGACTGATTTATGAAGACACACAGTCCAAACATCAGGAAAATTGTCAAGTGTCATAGTTGTAGTGATGGGTGGTAGGGTGATGACGCAGGGGCCTATAGCATTTCCCGATTTTGCGCTTGCATTGATAGATTTGGCTGGTGCGTCGAATAGTGGCCCAGTCGCCTGATCGATGTTACTTGTAAGTTTGCGAAAATATGAGTGTAAGGCCTAGCCTGAGAAGAAAGGTAACTTTGCATACCAGTGGCCTTCTGCTTAGCTGCCACTTTCTTCTCTTGCGCGCGGAGTAAAAACCCCCGTTTCATGGTGCTGAGTTGCTCACACAAAAGTGTCAGAATCGCGATTATCGTAATTAAGAAGTGCCAGTAGCCAAAAGGGAAGGCCTAAGCGGTTTTCCTTTCTCTCCACCATCGTAATTCTCAGTCTTCGGCAGCAAGACTTGCAATCCCACCAGACGAGGATTACAAGTGCCATTCCCCTCATACCATTCACAGCTTCTGAAGGTTCTCCTGAAAACAAGCTGGGCCTATCTAACAGTGTCTGGGGTCCTACTAGCGGAGTTAGTACATAAGCGTTCCCAGCAACCTTCATGTGAGGCAGCGCCGGCCACTCCAACGCTCTTTCCCTACAATCCCATCCCACCATGCCTTTCTGTGCCACACTCCTACCATTTGTATCACTTGCTGATTTTTGACCTCATGTTACCTCGATTCGGTCGAAGACAAAGAGATCGTCATGAAAACGCCAGGCTTTTATCGACCCTTCCTGCTGCCCGCCATCATATTTCACCCACTCCCTCTAGCAGTCTGGTCATGTTTGCCGTGGATGACATACAACACGGCGAACTGATCATCTGCGAACGACCTTTGCCAGTCACGTTGAGGGTCATATATTACTTTGAAGCGGACCAGGAACTGGCTTAAATGTGCCAGGATTCTCAAGAAAGCCACGAACGGCATATTAATACATGCTTTGAGCAAGTAATGCCACTAGGAAACCGAAAGGCCTTATGAAATTAACGAACAGTCACACTTGTACTGACAAATTATGTGATAAAAGTATGCTGGTACCTGTAGACAGAGATCAACCATAGGTTCGTCACTCGCGCTTCTATGAGTCGCCCCAATCTTGCCACACGCTTTGGCTGATTAAAACGGTATCCTAGTACCATGCAGTGTTATGCCGATTGCAAGGCTTCGCTGGCCTCATATGGCTTCAATTGTTGCTGCCTTTCTTGCACGGTGTCTAGGATATAGCTCGAGCTCATATGCAGGAGGACTGTTTAGCACTCTCCAGAAAAGTTTACACTTGGAAATCGGATTCCGCCGTCGCCCCGACAGCCCTGCTTGAGCATTGCGGTGAATGGGTTTAAAAGATCCACGAGATGAAACTGGATGTCGCCCCCGAGTACAAACACTTTCTGGAGACCGGCTTGGATCTAGCGATTGCCTTGGGCGATATTGATCGGGCCGTATCGCTCGGGAAACAGTTGTAAGTGGTGGAAAGAACAGGGGCATCAGTGCCCAGCACACAAGGTGATTCTATTGGATTCTCTGGACTGTTACTGCTCCCTGCCTGAATGGAACACTTGCTCTGCCTTTGGGGACTCAAAGCGTTGATACCTCGATTCCTCTTGACGAGATCCTGGGATGCATAATAGTCATTTCATTCGGGAAAAGGGGTTGTATGATACCAAACTGTTGTCCGTTGGGTATGGCACGTTGGCAACAATTTTCACTGGTTCTTGGAAGTTTGAACCCCAAAGATCCTGCCAAGCCATCTACAAGGTTGTCAGCGAGACATTGACAGATTGATGTGGTCACGACCTGGGCAGATTGCTGCAAGTATCAAATAAAGTGGTCTACTCCATTGTGTTATGTAGGTGCAAAAGGCCTGGGGGAGAATTCGAGGCCTGAGCACTGAGGTATCGGAGGAAGCCAGAGCTTCCAATAAATTTTGGAGGGCTTACATTCAGTTTGGGACAGCTTGCTTGCTGCTGTTTTATGAGTTGTGTAGGAGTTGTCCACGCAGAGGACCGCACCTTAGTTTAAATGAAAGGTCTACTTCCCCATTTGACTGGCCATAGTGTGCCCTTACACAGTCTTGATTCTGCAGAATACTCGGGCACGATTCTTGACCAGTTGTTGTTACTTAGGAAAGTGGCTTGCGCAAGGGTCGTATATACATGCCCGCTTGGCGAGTTTACTCAATTGTTGTGGCGGGTAGATGCGGTATACATAGACCCTGTGTGCTGTATGTTGAATTCAAGGTGGGGATGTAGTGGGCGCATGCGATCGGAATTTTCGATGCACCGTGGCTGTACTTCCATCTCCGTTGCACGTGATGTGATCGAGTTTCGCGACAGGGGTCACGCGTCTTATTCTTGTACATAACGCTTTTGTGCGGCTGAGTGCTGCCTCTTTACCTCCTTCCTTGACATCGCTCAAGAGAAGCTTCCGCTCTTCTGCCTATACCCCTCTTGCATTCCCCCATCGCTCAGTATAATGCGGGCGTCGCTTATCTGCTTTGCGATTGCTGGTACAAGCACCCTCCCGACGGTTCTCGGATGGGGCGCTGCAGGTAACTCCCTCCACACACATTTAAAAAAGGGAGAACCGATTTTAATATTTGGAAAAGGGCATGAAATCGTAGCGACCATTGCACAGATGTACCTGCATCCTACCGTGCTTCCAAACATCTGCAGCATACTTGAGCCCACCGCTGGCGTTTCCGCCGACGCGCAGTGCCATCTTGCGCCGATATCCACCTGGGCAGACCGCTTCAAATACAAGATGCGCTGGTCTGCTGCGCTCCACTACGTCGGCGGAGTGGGGGACCACCCACCACAGACGTGCTTGTTCCCGGGCGACAAAGGCTGGGCCGGGAAGCAGGGCAACAACGTCCTTGGCGGCATCAGGAATGTCACGAACATCCTAGAGCAGTGGGAGACGACGAGCAGCGCCCTCTCCGAGGAGGCTCTCAAGTTCTTGGTCCACTTTGTGGGTGACATGCATATGCCGCTGCATCTGACGGGGCGAGACCGGGGTGGTAATTCGCAGAAGGTGTTGTTTGATAACCGCCAGACAAGTTTGTGGTTCTCTGTATTGTGTATGTTTTATACTTATATGCGTGTTATCAAGATCTTCATTCACTGTGGGACGGACTGCTTATCGCCAAAGCCATTCGAACTGTGCCTCGCAACTATTCCCGGCCGCTGCCATATCCCGAGGTCGAGTCCGTGCTCCGTGGAACGATTTATGACTCTTATATTCGCCGGATTGTCTGGGAGGGGCTGCTCCAGCAGTGGAAGGACAACTTGAATGATTGGCTTTCATGCCCGACTGCGCCAGAAGCCCAAGTGCCCACAGGGTTATGGCAGTATGTAATGTCTGGCATCAACCATCTACTTGGTCGGGATGTAGGAGGGGAGACGGATGACGATGTCGTGTGCCCATATCACTGGGCGCAGCCGCTGCACGAGCTGAACTGCGAAATCGTTTGGCCAAAGGCACTCGATGCACCGCCGTACAATAACGCTGGGGGCGGTAAACCAGTGTTAATGGAACTCGACACCCCTGCATATTCTGGTGTCATTGCCAAGCAGATGCTGCTCGAAAGGCTTCTGGCTCAGGGAGGCATCCGCCTTGCTGGGACTCTCAATTACTTGTTCGCAGATGACGGTGCACGAGGGCTTAGACTACACAACGTCTAGTTTACTTTCAGCCTTGCTTTGACGATGTATAGTCTGTCAAATTTTTTTATCCCGTCTTGCATTTGCTGCTATGTTTTGATTATTGGCAACCCCTAGATATCCAGATTGTATAAAGGATGTGAGTTGGAATTGGGGTGCGGTTTTCGGTGGTCAATCCTGAGTGACTTCTTACAAGTCCGTCAAAACCTCGCCAAATTTTGCGATAACGGTCTCGTTTTCCTGCACTGTACCGACCGTGATTCTCAAGCAGGCCTCGCAGCCGGCTTCATTCCCTCGAAAACGCACAACTACACCGTTTTCTTCTGCCAGAGCACGGTACACCTTCTGGGCACGGACGTTGTCGGGCTTGCGGCCTTCCTTGGCGAGCACAGGAATCATGACAAAGTTCGAGTCATTAGCCCCGATCGAAGGCCCCAGACCAAGCGGCGCAAGGGCCTGCAAGGCCTGCAACAGTGTCCTGCGGGACGCCACAAGAGTATCGACCTTTGCCCGCATCGCCGCAAGCGCTGCTGGCGTAAGTGCTGCTGCGGCGAGATGCGCAGTGGGCGTGGAGATGTTGTACGGGGCCTTGGTGTTCGTGAGGACCTGGATGAGTGGGGGCTGCGCGATGGCGACGCCGAGGCGGATGGCGGCGAGACCGAAGCCCTTACTGAGTGTCTGCATGACGCAGAGGTTGGCGTAGGTGTTGGTGAGGGTGACGGCGCTGCTACTCCCTCCTCCTGCGGCGAAGTCGATGTACGCCTCGTCGACGACGACGATGCCCGTGAATTTCTCGTACTCGAGGAGCTCGCGGATGGAGGCGAGGGAGATGAGGGTTCCGGTGGGGTTTCCGGGAGAGCAGAGGAAAATGAGCTTGATGGCGGGATCGGCATCGATCGCGCGCTTGATCTGCAGTTGGTACTTAGTCAAAAAAGACATAGGAGATCAATGATTGATAAAAACGATACGCACGTCGGATACACGGGCACTGAACCGCCCCAGCTCTCCTCCCTCGCCACCGTCGCCGCTGAGCTCCAAGGGGACCTTGATGACGCCGACATCGTTCACCTGCGCACACACCGCGTACATGCCGTACGTCGGCGGCGTCGTGAGGATTTTCTCGTGCCCGCCCGGCGCGACGCACACGCGCATGAGGAGGTCAATGACCTCGTCGGAGCCCACGCCGAGGAAGACGTGCGCGGGGCCCGGCACGCCGCGTAGCGTGGCGATACGCGCTTTGATGCCGTCGTGGGAGGGGTCTGGGTAGCGGTTCAGGGCGAGGTCGAGAGTGGGGTGCAGGTCAGCGGGGAGGAGGGCGTCAGATGGGGCTTCTAGGGTTGGGGTGCGCGGGATGGAGTGGCCGAGCGCATTCTCGTTCGCGTCGAGGAGGATGCCCTCCTTGTAGTCGTCCCGCGCGCATCTGTATGGGTGCAGGGCGAGGATATTGGGTCTTATCACTTTCTCAATGTCAAAGTGGGCAGGCCGTGTTGGCTGAGACGACGCTGGAAGACCGAGGATTGGCATTTTGGGTGAAGGGTTGAAGGAGTCATTTTCAAAAACGTAATCGAGATAAGATAATATTGATGCCAATCTAATCACTCTGGCATAATTTTCCAAATTCTGGTATTTCCATCATCGCCTGCCGTCGCCAACAGATCCTCAAAGCCATCTCGAGGACACCACACTACAGTATTTACATCGTGAACACCGTGTGCCCCAGGGATGCTGGCGATCATCCTGTGGTTCGGTGGGGTACTACGATTCCCTTCTGTTTTTGTTGCCTCCTGTAGTAGTACTCCATATGAGCAGACAAGGCACTAAAAAATGCGGAAAACGCACAGATAACTCCCAAACACGGATTGAACCATCCCCTCCAGCGCTTGCAAGCCAGCCCAGGTTTCCTTCCACATCTTTGTTCAAGCCGACGCTCCAACTGACCGAGTACACACACCTCTCATGCCCTGTGAGTGTCAGGACGCATTCCCATGTATGCTCAGCGACTCTCTGCCAAATGCGGATGGTACGATCATCTGATGCAGATGCAAGGTAGCTCCCAACTGGAGACCAGGAAATGGACCACACGGTTGACGTGTGGCCCTTCAGCGTGGTGAAACAGAACCAGTCGTCGGATGGATCGTCTATGTAGAGCTTGATGGTGTCATCGTATGATGCGGAAGCGAGAATCTGCGCTGGTGCCCTGGTGAGAATAGGAATCGAAAGCAAGAGAACAAGGGTAACCTCTTCTGTCGGATGCCATGCTACGCTTTTTACGTCCTGCGTATGTTCCATCAGCACGGCCATGCATTCGAATTCAGCATCCGGTGCAACTACGACAAAATAAAATATGTTGTTCGTGGCTGCAAGCAATGAGAAAAGGATCATACCCTCCCAAATCCATACTGTCTTGTCCCGGCTACATGTCGCCAGCAGGGTCCCAGTGCAGGAATATGCCACGCTCTTGCACTCCGTCTCGTGCCCCTCAAGCGTACTGATGCATTCCCACTCTCCCGTCTTATTGCCCAACTCATCATCCTCGTCCGGCTCTTGCTCCCATATCCCAACGTTCGAATCAAATGAGGCGGTTGCGAGTGTGTTTCCCGAAGGTGCCCATGCTACGGCTCGGACCGTCTTGGTGTGCCCAGTTGGAATGGTAGCATCGTTTGCGAATTTCAGATCTGAAGAAGCGTCATCCTTCCTGTAACTGAATATGCGAACTGATTTGTCTGCGGAGCATGATGCGAGGAGGGGTTTTGCTGGATTCCAGGCGACGTGCCAGGCGCGATCGTCATGGCCTGTCACTGGGTTCAAAAATTTGGAGTACAGATTTATATGCAAGATATACCTGGTAGTTCTGCGACTGGTACAATTCTGTATGGTAGGTCGATATTCATGGCCATTAGTGTGATGAGGGTGGAGATAAGATTTCGGAAAGTATGTGACGGGTGACGAAGAGTGACTGTTATTGGCCAACCCTGGCGAACCTTTTCCCAGTCCCGCTCCCATTCCTTAAGCGAGCCAAAGTCTCTGTAAACGTATCCTAATCACCGAGAAAATATGCCAGAGGTATTCGGGTAAGATGGGTTGCACCCGCAGCATAAACCTAATATAAGGTTAGGGCTTAGCACGTGGGCGGACAACAATGGCGCATTCACTTTGATTTCTATCATTGCTTGCGACGATGTTTGTGGATAGGAAGACCTCCTTCAAGTTACCACCCACAGTCATCAGAGATAAACTCATCTCCCAGGAAGCAAGAAGAACCAAGGTCTTTTCACAACTTTCCCAATCAGTCCTGAGCAGAACTGACTTGCAGCCTGAATTCGTGGTGCACGCAGGCTCTAGAGGAACAGAAACGTGTGGGTGATCACTTGAAATCATCCAAGTGAACAGACACCCATTGCCTGAGTGTGTATTCAGAGACGAGCACAGAAAATCGATTCATCGCGGCAGCTCGATGTATTCGCCGACCTCACGCTTGGCGGCATCTCGGACGAAGAAGAGGAGGAAGATCAGGGAGTCTCAAATGTCACTCCCGCGTCAGTAGCCTCATACGCGAGAATGATTGAGCCATCTATGCCGCCCAATGCCATCGCAATCTCCGGCACCCTCAATCTGGGCCCTCACATAAGTATAGTCGATGCTGCGCAGTCCCAAGTCGATGACGCCAATCCCAATCCCAATCCCAAGAAGAAATCGAAGAGGAAGAAAAAGCGGAGCAAACCAAACAAGTGGGCGGACAAGTGTATGTATGCGGAGTTGCTCGAAATGTCCCCGGCGGATCCATGGTCGTCCGACTGGGGCAGCAGTGGGGGGGCACTCGACGGCCTTCCGGAGGACATCGAAACGGGGTGGGTGGCAGTGGCTCCCGTCCCTATTGGGAAACGGTGCCTCGCAATCACCCATCAGTCAGCAGGGATAGTGGGTGTCGGTGTGTGACCAGAACTCACGCTCACTTCGGATGTAATTAACGAGACGCGGCGTTTTGCAGTTCCAAATACGACTCTTCGGTCTCGCCTCCTTGGAAAAACGCTTATCCCTAGGTTCCCGTCGACGCTGCCTCCCCTTACTATTTTGGACTGCATTCTCGATGCGAATTGGCGTGATAATGGAATTCTACACGTCTTGGACGTCGTCAAATGGAAGGGCCAAGATGTGTGCGATTGCGAAGCACCCTTCAGGTATGAGGTAAACCTTACCTATTCAATCATTTTCTGATGAACCGTTTCTATCAAAGGTTTTGGTGGCGGGACACACGCTTGGCTGAATTATCGCAGACCTTTCCTCCCAACATCAGTTTCACTGCTTCGACTGATACATCCTCATCGATGCTACGCTATCATTTTCCGTACCCAACTAAATTCCTCCCAGTCCCATATCACACAAACACCTCGTTGACCGCGCTTCAATCACACATAATTCCTGCCGCACGATCATCCAGAAATATTGAAATCGACGTTCCGAGCGTGCCCGATCAGGACCCGTCTACCGGGCACAGCTCCAGCCCCAGTATCAGTATGGACACGGACTCGCCCCCCCAATCCTCATTTACATTCCGCTCCAAGGCACCCATTACAATTAAATCTGTGCCGGCCCAGGTAGAGCCTGACGGACTTCTCTTGTATGTTTCCCAGGCAAGCTATGAGGCAGGGACAAGCCCCCTGAGCAGCTGGGTACCCATCAATGGATACGATCAGGCCCCCAGTAGTCCAGCCACGCCGCTGTCTCCGCCGAGCAGTGATATTTTGGGTGCGGAAGGGCCCCTTGATTTATTCCAGCGGTGAGTTCTCTCGGGTTCACAATTATCATTGTATCATTCCCATCCCTTTCGCTTTTGTTGATTCTGGTATTTTTTCTCTTTAGCCTTGTGCAGCGCCGTTTGGAGAGACGGGGTTCTGTGGTGGACGACTCGTCAGTGGGCGCGATGGATATGGATATCTAGGTAATACTTCTGTATCCAGGTGCTTTGTTCGGGTATCAGTGGTGTATCAACGAAGACACAGTTGCCCCTTTTGACCTGGGGCCCTCCCTGGAGGAAGGAGTCGCGTGGAGACACTCCATGGGGAAACCCACCAGGAATCGAAAGGCCGAGTTATTGTGGTTGATTTTTTTCCCCACAAGGCTGTATTTGTGGGCGACGTATTGCGCTTCGCGTGGCATTGATAATGATTGACGCGCCAAATGCTTGTTGGTGGTGCCTGGCTTCGAAGTTGCGAAAAACTCCCTTTGTTCCTCCACCAGGTCTTAGGCCTCACTCAGACTGCGGGCTTTGTAGAATGCCTTACCCGGTCGTGGCGATTCATGTCCACCTTTGGTTCAAAGAAGCGTTCAGGAAATAGCGCAGCAGTGTATAATGTCGCCCATTAGATACCAGGTACGAACCCCTTCGTGTGTTTGGCTAGGAACGGTGCCGGCGAACCCTTGCATCCCGCATTTTTGGATTCGAGAGTATGGGATACGACTGCCTTGTGTGTCTGACGAGTGTATCTCCGCTTCCAGACGATCAGGCTACTGCTGACCAAGACCCACTGCGTCGGTTGGGCAGGGGAATGGCGGATCCCAGCAGGGAAACTCGCAAACTCACGTTGCATAACCTTGAGTTCGAGATGTTTGCTAGCGTGGGGACCGCGCAAAATCATATCAGCCACTGCCAAGGCCATGCGGCACTACGTGTTTCCCACTGGCACGTTCTGTCAATGTCTGCGCTGGGAAGATTGCTATGCTCTCCACGTGGAGCATGACGAAGATGCAATGGGCAAATCTCACAATGTTTTTGGTGTGCGCAACCTATATGCCTTATCTTTCCCCAATTCTTCCTTGCTTTTTGAGGCGTGATAATATGGATAGTGAGAAAAGAGAAAGGGGGGTACATCAAGCCATTACAAACATTTCGTGATTTAGAAATAAGCGCAGGAGGAAGAACCTTAGAAAAGTCATCAGTGCATCGAGAAGCGTGCCTGTGATTTGCGATTAGACTTTTTGTCTGTTCTGTTCTGATTTACAGTGAACACCACTTACCCGTAAATCTCTCCCCTTCAGCTGAATGAACGGAACAACGAGGAAGAAAAGGCCCACCACGATTCTAGAGCATCAGGTCAGATTGGATACGACAGGCGTGACAGAGACAAGGCGAAACTCACGCGGCCTCAACCCCGAATGTCTGAATCGCACCATTCTTCGTTGCCCATGGAACTTGGAAGTATGCGACACTGAAGCCTAAGGTGCTTGAGATTCAGTAACGAAAGCAAGGCAAGCACAATTCCCGTACCACCAAGAGTCCTCGCCAGGTTGATCAACGCGCTAATCTCACCCTAGCGGCATTGGGATATTAGACTGGGCCTACTAAATGGAAGGGTTCCATACCTGTTGTTTCGGGAAGCTATCATTACAGTACGCATACACAGCGACAGTGTTGATCATGACCGCGAGCTCAGTGATACCCCATCCCATAATAAGCGCGCCAACGCTCAGATGCTTCTCAAAGGAGGCGCCAAGCACGAGGAAGCCACAAAGGAACAGTGGCACCGCGATATAACAGGCCCTGGATGATGGGTTAGTTTCGTGTTGTTTTGAATTGGCAAGTCGCTCACCAAAGACGACTCTCGGCTTCGAAGACTCCCTTGTTGCGTCGGACAGTAACATTCGTAATATAATCATTCAAGTAACGCCCAATCAACTCGCCGATGATGACGGAAACCTAATCGAGGATGGGATTCCATAATGGAACTATGAAAGTTATGCACGCACGATTGGTGTACCATAACCACCAGCAATGGCGAACTCGCTAAATCCGTAACCGACAGGAGGTGGCGAGCCGAGGAAGACAGCATTTGTCACCTATGTAGTTATGAATCATTTAGAACATCAGAGTCTAAGCTGGGTGCACCAAACTCACATTAATCCCGATTGAGAAACCGAAAATCATCGCCTATGATAGATTAATAGGTATTTAATGGACATTGAACCACAGCTGGCATATTACCTCGAAGACAAGGACCATCAGAAGGTGAGGCCTCCATACAACGTTGAATGGAGTAAAGATCGATTCCGCCCAAGAGATTCGGTATTTGGCCATCTTGTAACCCGTGATTCCGAGCAAGGTTTCGACTCGGTAGCGCAGACCAGTTGACGGGCGCGGTGGAATAGGCTTAACTGTGCGGTCATACATACTATTAAAGTGAAGTAAGAAACAAGACAGCGGTGGTATGGCAGTATGACGCACGTCTCTTCCATGAAGAAAATAATAAGAATGACAACGACGAGGCCATATAGAGATCCAATTCCATAGGCCCACCTCCATGACGTACGAGCTACTAGGAAGCCGAAGGCGAATGGGGAGAGGAAGGGTGAAATGATGAAGCCCATGGTCCAGATGTTGAGCTGTTCATATCGGTGTTGGAAGTAGGGTCGCCCTATAAGATGCCGCTACTTACCTTACGGGCCTGAAGGTGGAAGGGGTACAAGTCGGTTACGACGTAAAGACCCTGTAACCCCCGTTAGCGAAGGTCCGGATTGTGAGAAGATAGCTCCAAACTTACTGTGACCTGTGGCGCGGTCCTGGACAATAGGTCGGTGAGACTTTGCACATCACAATCTCACAATGAAATATTTACCCGAAAAAGGCAGTCAGGCAACGCATTGCTGATATATCCTATCAGCTACAAATTGAGATCGAGAAACCATCGAGCATCACCTGTGAATGTTTTTAGATCTGGAGCAAAGGTGCACCCTACGAGGAAACCTAAAGCAAGCAACTTGTTGCAGACTCAGTAACGCTCGTTACAGCCCCCAAATGAACCACATACCTGTGACCAGAATAAAATAGGCAAACGACCGTAGCGGCGCATCATCATCACAGCAAATAAGCCACCCCAACCTGACATCGGGTCAATATTGTGGCGTCATAAATGGGGAGTGGTCTGTTATGCCCACCAAGCAGGAAAATGCTCCAACTGATTTTTATCAGTTAATAGTAGGATGCGAGATTTCTCAACCCACAACATACTTTGACGTCAGGTTGTTAATAACCCCAGGAGTTGTATTGTATTGGACGGCCAAAGCAAAGATGGCAGCAATTCCTGAACAATGGTCAATCGATCACCATTGCCAGAAATGTAGCTCGTTAGCCGCACCAATTCCAGAATCAAAATCGGGTACGATTGCGGCTAGGGTTATGATGAGCAAGATGAGGCTCTTGCGACCACTACTCCAGTTCTGGGGATCCTCTAGCGAGTCTGTTGGTTGAGGCCAGAGGACTTTGGTGCCATCCGCAGTGAGCTTCAAACGTGCCGCAACAGCCTCGCCAAGTTCAATCTTCGCCTCTCTGATGCGGAGAGGATTGCTTGAATATTTTATCATAGTTCCATATAGATTGGACGCACTCTGGATCAATGATGAGACGACCAGCTCGATGTTCATGGAACGACAACAAGTCAATGTCGGACGCATTGTCGCTAACAACCGCTGACGATGAGTCGCGTTCCTCTTTGACGCTGTTGTCCTTTTCCGCATTAGACATAGTGAGAGGGTAGGATCAACTGACCCACTAAGCCTATCTCTGGAATAAATATGACTTTTTGGTCTGTAAATAGGGACTCTGTATCGAGTATAAAACTCCCGCGGGGATAAGAGGGAGTTTGAATGTGGGAAAGATGCTATGTTAGCGTATGTCTGTAGTGTGGGGTCTTTGCCGATTGGAGATGCATTTTTGAGTTACCAGGCTTATCGGATTGTGGGAACTCTTTACGCGAAATTGGCATATCCCATGCCCTCTGGCCTTGAGGACGGCTGGATCCGTCATTCGGTTCTGTGTATATAGAAGGTCAAAGGATAAACCTATTACGCAGCAGTATTCTCAGGAAAGTTGATCGATAATCTGGCTGTAGTTTCTCACCTTAGTTATGCTTTCAAATCGGTGTGTTATTGGGTGAGAATTGGAGCCAGTGCCGAAAATTAAAGAATGTCATGTTTCAGGAAATTGTGATTTTTGTTGTCTGTGCGAAAAGCTACACGCCTTGTATGTTATACATGCGAGGATGTGGTTTATTTTGAGTTGAGTTGATTTCATCTCTTCCTCGAGTTTGAAATGTGAATCGTCTGCCTGCACAATAATCACATTGTCAGAAACTCGGGCTAAAGATGCATGTCAGCATATCTGTTTCTCAGAAACCATCACCATTCAAACGACAAATCGGGTAATCAGTAGAGAGAGACAACACTCCTCGGCAGAAACAAGGACGTCCTGGGATGGGTGCTTCTGGGAAAACAGCTCCTGTTATAGAACAGAATCCAGGGCCACACTGATGCAGCGGATATGGGGTCAACGGTATTGAGTCAGTGACGCTGTGGTGATTGAAGTATCTTTATGTTGGTGCATTCCGCCGCTCGCGCGCCTAGCTTATGTTAAGCTCCTGACAGATTGTGCTGTGATAGATGTTGACAAGAGCGTCTTGCATTTGGCAAGCATTACCAAAGCCCACCAATCTTAACATGCGTAAATATCATTGCGAAACTTTTCCAACGACGAGCTCAAGGGAAAGGGGGCCCATAAACAACCATGCCCTTGCCATACGATCTTTGCGCGCGAATGCAAAACGCATTCCGCGCCCGCCACCACCGTATTGCCGTTAACCACAACACACAAAATCTTGGCATCCTTTCCATCCTCCTCCGTGCTGGGTTCATCTCCTCGCTGACGCGTGGGACAATTGACACGCCAGACCCAGAGGCGTTTGTGACTGTCGGCGATGCGCAACGCCGCATTTGGGCTGACCTCAAGTACCGTGATGATCTCCCGGTGCTCACGAATATGGAGCTCATCAGCAAGCCGAGCAAGCGTATTATTATGGACTTGTCGGAAATTAGGCAAATATGCTCTGGGAGGCGGGCACAAACCATTAAGCCCTTAGGTATGGGAGAGGTTGCTGTGGTCAGGACGAAGAGCAAGGAGCATGAATGGTTAGAGGCGAGGGAGGCGCTTAAGCTGATGCTTCCAGGGGAAGTGATTTGTAGGGCACGGTAATAGAACCTGGTATGTCCTATATGCTTTTCTTTTTTTTTTTGAATAACTTTTCTGATAGACTTATTTAGTCGCTCTTGTCCCTCACTCGAATATAATCATCTATTCATCTGGGTCGCCCATCGTGCGATCAGACTGCTGCCAAAATGTCTATGCCGTGCTCTCTAAGCCAATCGAGGTCGCGAAATTCATGCGTGCTTGAAATTTGAATCATCCGCTAAACGAGACTGGCATTCTGTCACTCGCAATCGTGCTTTCAAGGTTATAGGTGTTACGCCCATGCCACGAAAATCGCTTGCGAATTGGCGTCCCAATTCAACGCTTGCGGATAGTGTTACACAGACGGCATGGGTAAGGCGGCGTGCCCTCTCAGTGATAATAACTTGGGAGGCCGTTCGAAAACCCCATTCATCGATATTGGGGTAACAGGCTGCGGCAGGCATGTCAAGACAGACAGATACCCTGAGGTACGGCTGCATTCACGAGATTGCGTCAACCTTGGAATCTATACGTGTCCTGTAAGGTCTTGTGTTGTCCTTTCTATTTTGGCCAGGCTATCACACATATTAGATGCAAATAGGTCCCAACACTGCGCATGGTCGTCAGGACAAACCCCATTTCCCACCCCAACATAGGTTAATGCAAGCCGTTTAGAACGACGCGGAGGGCTGCTGCATGATTCTGAACAGAGTAGTCGCACACCCGCTTAGTTTGTCGATGGGTCTCCAATTGCAAAGTTGATCTGCATCACTGGTCGCCTTCGAGCGCTCCATGAATGTTGGAGACCCATTGCTTGCTGGGCGAGGATCAAACTGGTTCTGCTGGCTCCTCCGAGCGCGAAACATATCGTAGATCAGGAAACATCGGAAATTTTGAGGAACTCTTAAATCATCCCAGCACCCACTAATCTGCGGGTTTAGAAAAACATCCAAACCTGGTGACAACTTCCACCTAGCCAATACACAACCTGCTCGCACTGGCACCCCAACCATCTTCACAGCGCCGACCTCCATGCACTGCATAAACTCCCACTTCGACGCAATTCACATGTCAGAGTAGACACGGGCAACCCCTTGTGGCAGAGGTCGTATTCTAAAAACCCTTGACTGTGTGCTTGGGCATCAAAACGTGATTTGCCAAGATAACATGCACCAAAGACCAAGCTTTTGCAAGAAGCAGCTTCCTCGAGGGCAGGCACTGAATCGCCGCCCCATCATGATGATAGGTCACGAACGTGAATGCCCACGAGGTTTCACAATGAGCTGGCGCTGTTCAGAACTTTGTTTGTGATAGGTATTCCACTGGCGAAAGGTGGTGTTAGTACTCCCTTTCCTGAATCACCCAACTCCTTGTTTACCGCAGGTCACATAATTGGCCATCGAGACCGGAACCCCGGCTGGAGAAAAAATAGTTCCGTCACCGTCCCTACTTGGCTGAATATTGAGATTGTCAACCGACCATTCCTGATCAATATAAACGTTATGTCACATTGATGACCGCCAGAGAAACAAGAGTTGTGTGTAGTTCTACTCCGTTCCTGGGACATTCTATTTTGTCGTGAAGTCATTCCACCTTTGAGATCGGTGCGCCTAATTGCATTCTGGGAGCGCGGCTACTGCGCCAGAAGCATTGCACGCTCATTGTCCTCCTGCTGCTCCGCGCGTCTCACTTTGTCTTCCCTTTGCAAACGCTCCATCACTTTCGTTACCTCGCGTGGCCAGTCTGTCCTCAAACATACAATCGACCCAAGGACTGAGCAATAGACAAGCGAAATAGTCAATCCAATCCAAAGCCCGTGAAGCCCTAATTTCCACGTGAAGGCGAGATAAATGCCGATGGGAATGCCTAATGCCGAAGTCTAAATGCACGGTTGACATAAGCGAAAAGTACTTACCAAATATGTAATACGCGCTGAGATTGAGCATTGCACCAGTGAACTTCAAAAACGTCGGCACAAGAAGGTAGAAACGTGTGAGGAAGCGAACGCACTTGTTTCCCCACGGCACGGAGGATACCAGCGACGACAGCAGCGTTACCGTCAAAAACTTGGAAAAGTGCCACAAGGGGGAGAATTTCAGCGACCAGGTTGACAACCACTAAGCCAGTGGTACAAGTATGATGAGAATTGGTCGGTTGCGGAAGAACAGAGCAATTTGCGAACCCGGATCGTTGTTGAACATATATGCCCATTTGTATCTGAATATAACGAACATGGTGCTAGGCAATAGGATATTTAGAGCTCCCATTTCCGCATAAAGCTTAATGAGCTTACCTGGTGGCAACTGCAATTATAAGCGCCATGATAATGGCGGTCTTGGCTGCAACCTCTGCGCGCTTAGCCTTCATTTCACCAAGAAGGTTTCCGATTCTGTGGTTCGGAATGACTGGGTTAGTTTGATGACGAACGACTGAGGCGTTATATATACCTGACAGACGTGGCGACCCCTAATGCAAACGGCGCCTGGAAGGTTGTAGACGATGAAACAAGCAACACGGACTGGGTGGCGAGGTAGACCGGCCCTAGTCTTGAGTAATTTTAATGAGTTGTCAAGTCAAGAAACCATAAATCAACTCGGATATGACTAACAGAGATGCGGCAAGAGCAACAAGCTCCCATGCCCACCACTCTGACGCAACTTGGCCTTCGCTTTACGTTAGCTTATTTCCTCCTCAAGGTGAGACTGCAATTTACCAACGCCGCTGAAACCAAGAGTGACAAGAACGCCTAGCCCTTTGAACATTCTCCGAGAAAGAGGGTGCCATGCCCTCCGATCGACGAAGAAGATCCCATAAATGATTGATAAGATAGAAACCAGATTGAAGGAGATCGCTGTTGCAATGGGCGCACCAATGAACCCAAACCGAATAGGATCTGGCCCCCAGACCAAGAGGTAATTTAGCAACGCGTTGATGGGGGCAACGATAAAGATAATGCGTGTGGGAACATCGAAAAGGCCTGTCGAACTGCAATGAGAAGCGTGAGCAATACCGGGAAGCTGACTCACCTTGTGACTGGAAGTAGCGTCGGCTGATTCCGTTGAAAGCATATGCTTTGATGCGAAAGTCATTAACAGGAGGATTCTTGAAAAGGAAACTAATTGGCTATACCGGGAAGCCCTAGCGAGACCCATCGTAAGTATACTGCAGCTAGATGCGCTACCTCGGGCTCCTGTCTTAGAAACAGTAAAATCGATTCTGCATTGAACCATATCAAGAGCATCGGCTGCACTGATATTCAAGTCAAGCTCCGAGTGAGAAGCGAGTAGAACTTACAATGAGGCACGCGCTTATCACGACAGCTGGAATTCATGGTCAGAATAAGCGGAGGGGAAAGAGAAGCATGCAAACTCATTCTTTGGGCCCATAGGCCGACTAGTTGAGGATGAGGAGATGTCCAAGCAGACGGCAGCATCGTGTCGAGGGCACTTGTAAATCCTTGGATAACACTAAAACCAGTGACACTTGCGGTCATGGAACCAAGGCTGATGGCGGCCAATGCAGTGGTAGATAGATGTCCAATGGTTACAACAGATACTGTGACAAGAGTGTACTCAAGCAGATGGGTTCTGTACGGAAAGTGGATATGAAGCGTGCACCATAAGCAAGCTGGATCTTGGGTACTTGCCCGAAAACTGGTAGGGAATACCGAGTCAGAATACGTAGCTCCTCCCAAAACATGGCGATTTTGCTTTCGTTGTCAGCAGAAGCATCTCTGTCGACTTCTTCCTCAATGCGAGGTATGGGTGGGTTAAGGAGAGGGGTAATTTCACTAGGTGGTTTGGCACCAAGAGGGAAGCCCATAGTTGGGTTTCGGGGACGAATGTAAGCCTCTGAGGCAGGGAAACTTTGTCGACGACTTGTACTTGGAGTGCGTGAACTACAAGGATCCTGTTCGATTGACTCGACTTCTTCATGATCTTCGGAACGGTTCCCTGCGTAACGAGACAAAGTAGCATAGTCGGATGGCAGCGAGGCCGGCCCTTGGTAGTGAGCAAAGGTGGAAGACATGGATGAGGAGTATGGTCGGTGTTTAGTTTGGGGGAGAGAAATCGACGCTAAAGCGCTAACTCCTCGTGGTCGTCAAATTTAACTCAACAACGACGGCTTTCGTCCAGATGCCGATGACCTAATTTTCCCTTTTGATCCGACAATCTCGATCAACTGATCGAAGATACCACTCGAGCAGACAGCTTATAGTCCTTTACACCATGGTGTACAAAATTTTGTCAAATTAGCATTTTCGTTAGCTTAACAAGGTATTATATGTGACGATGGCATTACCTGCATTTAAGCATCTGTGTTTAACCTTTAACGTTTATCGACCAGATCCTCGAACGTCACCTACCAAAGAGCTTTGAGTGTCACACACATAGTACTGAATCAGCTTTTCCGATGTAGGCGGAAGCACGCGCACTACCATTGGTTTTTTGGGGGAAATAAGTATGACTCGTACCACGATCAACACATTGAAAGCCGATTTCGGAGGCCAAGCAAGGGCAACCACACCAGTCAGTTGATACGCTGCGTACACAGGTGAGAATTAACTAATAGAGATATTGTAACCTTGCTGGCATACCGAAACAAGGAACGAGGCATGGAATAGGCACAAACTGGACTAAAAAAGGTTCAGAGTGTGATGAATGAACCCAAGGAACACTGTGGGAGGTACCGTGATTAAACGCCCTATTCTCCATTACAAAATATTCTACCATGTGGAGGTATCGGTTAGGCGGCTTGACTTGGACCTCGAGGTTTAAACGGAAATTTGCCCCTTGAGGCCTATCAATCTACTCGTTGAAATATTGAATCAGTCACGTGGCCATTGTACTCTGTGACGGGTCACATTATCGCGTTTTCCCCCGTGAAGTCAACATTAGCAGGTTGACGGAGACGATCACGCAACCCCCGCTACACAGTGCTTCACCGCAATGTCGGACGAGCCTCTATTTCCGTTAAAATCCTCCCTGCATAATTCGTCTGCACCTAGAGACAAGGAACCTAAGGATGGCTTAGAAAAGCTACGAAAATGGCAGGAGGACCGACTTGAAAGGAGATTGCGGGGGGAATACGAATCTGCGGTTATGCATTTATCCGATGTGGTTTGTATCCCCTCTAATTTTGAACGGAATTCGATTGTCTAATTATGTTCCCAGATTAATAGCAACCTCGCTACACCAGTGAACATCTCAGCTGTACGCGTCGAGGGAGCATCACATACACGCAAATCGTTTCTAGGATTTCTCATCAAACCGGCGCTTGAGGAGGCAAATGGGAATGCGGGAGATCTCCAGGCGGTACTGCACGCAACACGACGGATATCACATATACTCCAAAAGTCGGACATCTTCAAAACCGTGGAAGCCAATATTGAGAAGGCGAGGGACGATCTCGCTAACGAGGGTGATGTGGATCTAGTGTTCAACACGAGTGAAAGGGGCAGGTTATATTTGAACAGCTCGACTGAGCTAGGCAATAATGAGGGCAGTGCCGTGAGTGTCTTGCACAATCTATTGCGGTGATGGTGCCAGGCACTAATTCACTGATTGGATAAGAGTGCTACTGCACGCGTTCGGAACGTTTTTGGCGGTGCAGAGACGTTCGAGGCCAACCTTGCATTGGGGACAAAGACACGTCGTGCCTTCCGTACTATGCTTTCGGCTCCGCTAACGCCCGACCTACGCACGTATGGAGAATTGATAGCTTTTGGACAAGAGCGTGATCTATCAACGTTTGCAAGTTGTTCTGAGGGCCTCCGTGGCGTGAAGGCCGTTTTTAGGGTGAGCAGGTCAGCAAATGGTCCAGCGTCTGATGCCAATCATTTATTTTATCCCCGTTACGGTGTTATAGAATGGCACACCAGAAACAGGTACGCATGAGTTTGCGTATGAAGCTGTTATGAGGCATATCGCTGGATTGACGCCAACGGCATCCATCAGGTGAGTGCACGTCCTTTGGCTTGAACTCCGATTGAACATGACAATCTTGAAAAGTATGCGAGAAGCCGCGGGTCGATCCGTGAAGTCGTCAATATCCCATACTTATCTCTATGATACACGAGACGATCGGATAACGGCAACGCGGGGCTTCTACACGAAGCTATTCCAAGAACTGGCAGGTTTCGGCGGAGATGCTAAATTCTACAAAATAGAGGCAGAGGGCCAGGTATCGAGGCCTGTTGTGAACAATCTTGTAAGCCAATCAATTCTTCCATCCTACGCGTGACATATTTATCTTTCATAAGACGTTTTCTCTCTCTGCCAGAACTGGGCTATTATGGGGTCTAGCACAGCCAACGTTATTTTCCGACCGTTTTCAACTTGGAGGCCCCACGTCAGTAAGGTCCTTCAGGGCCAATAGCATGGGACCTCGAGATGGATGTATGTATATTTACACGACTGCACCCATGCACTCCCTCACGGGTGCGATTACAGCCGATGCCATTGGAGGAGACTTCTTTTATTCCGCAGGCGTAAGCCTCATCTCGAGTATACCTACAAAATCCCAATGGCCTGTGAAAACACATCTGTGGGTGAACGCAGGGCGGCTGGATCAAATAGACCAATGTAGGCTCCCCGACCAACTTTAATAAACTCCTGGAGGCTTACATTGCTTTAAATAGCGCGCGTACTGTCGGACACCATCAGGGATAGTCTGTCTCGGCCATCAGTGTCTGCTGGTGTGGGTCTGGTGTATAGATTTGACCCTATCAGGGTTGAGGTGAACTTTGGTGTACCACTTGTGGCGAGCAAAAGCGATGGATACAGGAAAGGACTTCAAGTCGGAATTGGCCTAGAATTTCTATAGACTCTAACACAACCTCGATGTTAAGTTTTTCGGTTTTATATATGGTCGAGATAATTACTACACAGTGATTTCAAAACGGGGAAAACACGGCCACGGGCCGACACAAGGATCAATGCTGGCCTCACTTTAAATCTAAATCTAGGGCATTCGTAGCACCACCTTCGCCATCATAACCAACCTTGCCCCAGATCACGCACCAATTCCTCATCTGGATCTGTTGTTCTCAGGGTTATGTTCGCATAGTCTCTGAAAGGTGTAAAGCTGCTGTGCGACATGGATGGTTTATTGCTAGGCGCCCACACGGTGCATAGTACGTTCTACGTGTCTACGATAGTGATTGAGACTGAAATGTCTGCCATCGTTGAAAGCGCCTTTCACCCACGAGAACTCGAAGATCCCCCTTGCTCCTCCTTCTCTCCGTACATTCACGAGGTTAATCACCATCACAAGACAAGCCATGTGAAGAGGTATCTAGCATCCGGACCGTGGGTCATTGAGCGATCATTGATGAGCTGGCATGGAGCATGCTGCCGCCTGCCTTCTCATTCTTGAGAATAGCCAGCACGACAACAAAGGCTTCTTGAAATTCCAGTCTGGGATATTCGTTCCCTGTTAAAGCCAGTTAAATTCGGACGTCTGGAGAGTTCAAGTGGTCCTCAAAGGGCCCCCTTTCATTGCTTGTTTTTAGCTTGTGTTTTTTCGATGCTTTGGAATTTAGTGAGCGCTGCGCTTAGCCTATTGGCCTGCGTGGAGACGGGCCGCGCGGTCACGGTGTCGGTCAGTGCGACTGCGAGCCACCCGGTTCCCACCACGCTGTGTAAGTGAAGCGTGCGCTTTATGTTACCTGCTTTTCTAACTGGGTAAACGATTTTTCATAGGGGGTCAGATGTTCGAAGTACGTGATGGTGAGCTGCTTACCAAGAAAATGTGTTTATGAAGTGTCGCCCTTGGCCAGGATATCAGTGTATGTTAATATTATCCTCCCATAATTGGTTTCGCTTAAATTAATTCCCCATTCTAGCATGTGAGTAGTGCACAATGATGAAGGGAATATTTTGTGATATCCATGCTGTAGAGCGGTGACGGAGGTCTCTACGCAGAGTGTGAGTGTCACTTAATATTGGTACTGAGAAGCTTGGAATAACGGTGTT
This sequence comes from Phaeolepiota aurea, assembly GCA_036937095.1. Taxonomy (NCBI): domain Eukaryota; kingdom Fungi; phylum Basidiomycota; class Agaricomycetes; order Agaricales; family Squamanitaceae; genus Phaeolepiota; species Phaeolepiota aurea. Next base: position 29,902 of record JASFDG010000043.1, read on the forward strand.
TGGGGATCAGTGCTGCAGAACAGAGCTTTTCAACAAGTCGCTGCTGGTAAATATGTATGCGCTATTCGACCCCAAGCCAACACTAAACTGCCGTAGGTACATCGGCGGCATCTCTCAATGCGTGGCAGACTGTCAATGGCGCAAGCTTGAGCGTTGTAAAGGAAAGCGTCCAAGTGTCTGCTGTTTTACCAAACGCGCTGCATGTCGTTATTCCCTCTGGGAGAACTGGGCCTGTGGGCTTTGCCAACACGGGGTTCTCTGGTATTGTTGTCCATTTTTGCAAACAAAAGCTATCCCTGACCGCAGCCATTTCTACTAGGTATCAAAGTAATGGCAGGATCAACTTATACGGCTTCATTCTTCTTCAGATTCCCATCAGCGTCCTCGTTCAACGGTAATCTCGTTGTTGGTCTCCAAACTACGTCCGGACAAGTCCTCGCCTCCACCACCACAAGCATCTCGGGCTCACAAACCGCCTGGAAGCAGGTCACCGTTACACTGAACCCAACGACTACCCCAAGCTCTACTGCTAATCTGTTTACTATCACCGTTGATGGTACTGCGGGAACCGGACAGACAATCAATTTTGCAATGCTGTCCCTCTTCCCACCAACATTCAAGAACAGAGCGAATGGGATGCGAGTGGATATTGCTAGCGTATGCTTGCCCTTGCATTGTCGTATATTGGATTTAATGATGGTATACAGGCATTAGCAGAGATGGGACCCTCATTCTTCCGGCTTCCTGGTGGCAACAACCTAGAAGGACAGACTGTAGCAACGAGATGGCAATGGAACACCACAGTACGTCCACTAAATTTTCTTGAAAAGCCTGTTGATGTGCCACTAATTAGGTTGGACCATTGGTTAACCGACCAGGTACGTAGACCTATGCGCCTTCTAACCTACGACGACTTAGATTACATCAGGGCGTGTTGGGGACTGGGGTTATGTAAACACTGAGTAAGGCAGTGTTTTGAAAAGTCTATCTCAATTCATGTATCACAGTGGTTTGGGCCTCTTGGATTACCTCAATTGGTGTGAAGACGTTGGAATGCAACCCATCATGGCTATCTGGGCTGGCGAGTTTCCCAAAGTCCAATTTGTGAAAATAAATTTACTAAATCGATGACTCAAGGATTTGCTCTTGGAGGAACCAGCGTCGCAGAAAATCAGCTCACACCTTACATTCAACAGGCCGCTGATCAGGCGAGAACCTTTTTCATCATTCGCTCCTTGCATCTTAACCAGCACCAGATAAACTTTGTAATCGGCGATGCGTCGAAGGGGGGTCCAGGTAGGCCAAGAGTATGTTTTATGAGTATGCCGCTAATCTCTGGTTTCGGTTTGAACAGCTGCTATGCGTTCTGCCCTTGGTCATCCTGCTCCCTTCACCCTAAATTATGTTGAAGTCGGTAATGAGGTATGAGGATCGCTTCCTATGAACAACACACATGCCAATCTTTTCACAGGATTTCTTCGCGTCAACGAGGTCAGTGGCTGCCTCCCTATATTCGCTAGTGTTGGCACTTATATCCCTTTGCAGTTACATCTACAGATGGAAAGACTTTGTCAATGCTCTCAAACAGCAGTTCCCACAAATCCGTACGTCCCTGTGTCGCCTCCACCACCAACTAAAATAGTTATACCATTTTAAGACTTCATTGCTACCTCAAATACTTTCAACCCCATCCTCTCTCCGAACCCCACGGAATACGACGTCCACGTTTATCAGACCCCAAGTAATTGAAACATTTGCTCCGAATTTTATGCTCGTGTCATCTGATATCTGAGCTAGCTTGGTTTGCGCAGAACTCATTCTTCTACGACGGATTCCAGGTAAGTCATCCGGATTACCGATACTTGTCTCGTGCCATCATTCATTAGCGTGAAAACCCTCCAGCGCAATGGCACGAAATACTTCGAGGTTTGTTATTATCCCATCTGGATTACGGCGATTGTTCAAACTAGCCGGTCTAGGGTGAATATGCTGCGATTTCTACCAATGCCAATGATATTTTTGGAGCGCCTTCTGACGGGCGTCTCACTTTCCCGACAATGCAAAGTAAATACACACTCTCATAATGGGGACTATGTTCGGCCGTTGACGATCTTGTGTAGGCGCAGCGGGAGAGGCTGCTTTCATGACCGGACTAGAGAGAAACAGTGACATCGTGTACGCCTAGTGCGGCACTTGGATTTTTCATGAGACTGAATCCCTAGCTAGGTTTGCGGCTTCATATGCGCCGTTACTTGGAGTATGTCCTTGCTTTACCCCATTTTGCCTCACTGATTCAAAATTTAGCATGTAACCAATAACCAATGGGTAAGTGACTGTCATTTTCAATCGCCTATGTGTTGACTTATGCCAATTTAGACACCAAATCTTCTCGCATTTGAGTACGCCTTTGTTCTGGGTTATGCTGTTCACAACTCACCCCCGCTTCCTAGCGCTGGGAATGTATACCGCTCCACGAGCTTCTACGTCCAGAAGGTGTGTAGTTAGAGCTAGCTGCCAACTCTGGCTTAGCTGATATCTTTCAAGCTATTCAGCCTTAACCGCGGCGATGAATATTTGCCAAGCACCTTACCAAGTCGCACTGGAACCTTATTCTGGAGCGTGGTCCGCAAGACTTCTACGAACGAAATCATTTTCAAGGTGAATTTGAAGCGAAACGGTCGTCAGAGGTAGCATTTCTGAATCACTTTAACAGGTTTCCAATACTGCTAGCAGCGCAGCGCCTTTGACATTTAGCTTGCCTTTCGGCACAGTGGCTACATCGGGGACTGCGCAAATCCTCACTGGCACCGGAACATCTAGCAACACGCCCACAAATCCAAACCTTCTCGTTCCTGTCACGAGTATCATTACAACAGGAAAATCCTTCAATTTCAATGCTCCGGCAATCAGCGTCAGCGTCCTTACGGTTGTTGCTCATTGAAGTCTGTTTTAGATTATCTGTTGCTTTTGTTTTGTCTAGATACTCCTAAAATAGTTTGGCCATGCTTAAGAGAAGTAAATAAGTCAATACTATATCCCGAAAGTGTTTGCTAGAAAATTTACTTAGTTTCGATGGCCAGGATATGTTTCCCGACTCCAGATCTCAACAGATACACGTTTTGACATCGCGAGAGCTGAACGCTTTATCTCTTAAGGAATGCGGTCAATGGATTATTCCTTGGAATTTCGTGAGCAACGTTCTTTTTTCCACGATGGCCCAAAGAGCATATGTGGCTCTTCTCTTCCCCCACTATCGAATCCTGCAGGCTTGTCACAGGGTTCAACATGTGAACCTACTACTACCATTTAACCCCGGACCGCGACTACTAGTGATAGACACGTCGCCCCCTACGACGCAGAACGCATGGTTAACGCTGTTGGCGGTCTTAGAAGCCCCTTTGGTGTACATCCAGAATTATTGTATCCAGGATTGGGTACAAATTCACTATACTGCTGGGCTGCGGTCCGCCATGCTGTATATAACAAGCAATGGGGAGGTTGAAAGTTCTCCATCCTTTTTATTTGGCCCAACATGAGGTTGCACGTTTACCTGGCAGCTTCTTCTGTTTTCGTCGGAGTTGCCCAAGCGGTGACGGTATCCGTCAGTGCAACTGCAAGCCACCCAATTCCAACATCATTATGTACGTTTTTGCTTGTCACAAATTTGTGAATAGTGCATTGAGAACTTGCCACAGGGGGTCAGATGTTTGAAGTAAGTCTAAGTAGTCCAAAGAAACGAATATATGACGCCCATGCTGCTGTGACTGTGACTCAGGATATCAGTGTACGTTGATATCAATCCTTGCATCAAATAAATACTAATCAGATCATTTTAGCATGTGCGTCTTCATTTCCCTCCCTGCTATGTCCTGTATCGTTACATGTTAGTTTAGAGCGGAGATGGAGGATTATACGCAGAACGTAGGTGGAAACCTCTGGTACACCATTCCTCTTCTAGACAAAAATAATTTACAGTTCTCCAAAATCGTGCCTTCCAGCAAGTCACTGCTGGCACGGCTGCTGCTCTGAACTCGTGGCAAGCTGTCAATAACGCCAATATCACCGTAATCAAGGAAACCCTTCCAGTATCGGTTGCACTCCCAAATGCACTCCAGCTTGTCGTCCCAGCTGGAACTAGCGGTCAAACTGGTTTCGCTAATACTGGATTCTCTGGTTTGTGACGTGCCTGCGTCGTGGTAGATGTGCTCATCGGGAAATCGCCATCCTCTTAGGAATCAAGGTCACTGGGGGGTCAAAATACAAGGCTTCGTTTAATTTCAGGTTTCCTGCATCATCAAATTTCAGAGGCAAGCTTGTGGTTGCCCTACAGACAAGCACGGGTCAAACCTTGGCGTCTTCGACCGTTGATGTCTCCGGATCTCAGACGACTTGGAAGCGAGTTTCAATTACTTTAACACCAAAGGCCACGCCAAGTTCAACATCAAATATATTTACCATCACTCTTGATGGTGCTACAGCTGTGGGGCAAAGTATCAACTTTGCCATGCTGTCTCTATTTCCTCCGACTTTCAAAAACAGAGAAAACGGGATGCGAGTCGATATCGCAGAGGTTAGTACACTCTAGTTACCTAACAACAGCTGGAACGCACTCTTTTTACAGGCACTGGCTGAAATGGGACCTTCCTTCTTCCGTCTTCCTGGTGGAAATAACCTTGAAGGGCAGACTATCTCTACAAGATGGCAATGGAATGCTACAGTACGTAACTTAGTTACAGCAAGGCCTGGGTAGATATATTCATTCTTCTCGACAAGGTCGGACCGCTGGTAGATCGACCAGGTATGACACGCATATCCATCTCTGATTTGAGCGGGTAACTCAAATGTCACATACCTCAGGTCGCTTTGGTGATTGGTCATATGTGAACACTGAGTAAGGCAGCTCCCTCATGCCTACTATGCCTATCTTACAGTTACGTGTAGTGGCCTTGGTCTTTTGGAATACCTCAACTGGTGTGAAGATCTCAATATGCAACCTATCATGGCTGTCTGGGCAGGTGAAAGCCTTTTAACAATCCTTGGCTTTCAATGTTTTCTGATTTAGGACAGGATTCGCACTCGGGGGGGCCAGTGTTGCAGAGAACCAACTTTCGCCGTACATTCAGCAGGCGATAGACCAGGTCCGCCCTCTTCTCGAGCGTTCATGAAGCAGTTGATGGCAACTGATGCAGATCAATTTTGTAATTGGGGACCCGTCGAAGAGCGAAGCTGGTACGCAGCTAGGTCTCCATGCTCAGGATCATACTCACGCGATATTCCACATCAGCGGCCCTCCGAGCATCCCTCGGTCGCCCCAAGCCGTTTGCATTAACCTATGTTGAAGTGGGAAATGAGGTTTGTCCTGAAGATCAAGTCAAAATGCCCAACGTTTCCACTGAAATGAGTTATGTCAGGACTTCTTTGCATCTAATTCGTATGCTACCCTGGCACAAATGGAAAGGATAAGATCTAAAGTGCCTGTGACAGATACACTTACCGATGGCACGACATTGTCACAGCATTACAAGCTGAATTCCCTAAAATCCGTGTGTCAAACTGAGTTCAACAGCAGCTTCAAAACTCACTTCACATTTATTAGGCTTCATCGCCACAACCAATACCTTCAATCCAATTTTATCCCCCAATCCTACCGAATATGACGTCCATGTTTACCAAACACCAAGCACAGTGTTTCTCTTCATTACTGATGTGCGCCTAACTCAAGGTCTACAGCATGGTTTGCACAGAATTCGTTCTTCTACGACGGGTTTGAAGTGCGTCGATCGATGTGGTTACCATGCAGACTAACTCATTTTATCTGGTAGCGCAATGGCACGAAATATTTCGAGGCATGTGGGCTTGTGATCGTAGGGTGGGTGTCTCTGATTTGATTTTTCGATAGGGAGAGTACGCCGCCATCTCCACAAATCCAAACAACATATTCGGATCGCCCAGCACTGGACGTCTGACGTTCCCAACGATGCAAAGTAATACCTACCAAATCATGTCGTCTCCTGGGGCTAACAGACATCTTCTCAGGCTCTTCCGGAGAAGCCGCTTTTATGACAGGATTGGAAAGGAATAGCGATATCGTGTACGCTCCCATTAAGCTGTAAAAAGTTGAACCTCAGATCGCACAGTTTTGCGGCATCCTATGCACCCCTGCTTGGAGTGAGTCGTTCCCTTAGCAAGCTTGCGATTCAAGTCTTACAGATTTCCAGCATGTCACCAACAACCAATGGGTATGTTTCGCCGCATCGCTCTAGATCGGTTTCTAATTGTGATCCTAACAGACTCCAAACCTCCTCGCTTTTGAGTGCGCTTCTGAACTCCCTAGAGCGTTCACCAGGCTTACTAGTCCACCAGTGCGGGGACTGTTTATCGCTCAACAAGCTACTACGTCCAAAAGGTATGCCCTTTTCAACTTGTCCTTTCCGTATGGAAGTCAGGTAAACTCTGCAAAGTTGTTTAGTCTGAACCGGGGAGACGAATACCTGCCAAGCACCCTGCCTACTCCGAGCGGTACATTGTTCTGGAGCGTCGTTCGGAAGACAAAGACCAAGGAAATCATCATCAAGGTCTGCTTCATTCAAGAGAATCAGACGATCACCTTACTCAGATAACGCCCAGGTTTCTAATACTGTCGGGGTTGTGGCTCCGGTCACGTTTGAGTTGCCTTTCAAGACCGTTAGCAAGAAGGGAACAGCCCAAATTTTAACTGGGGACGGTACAGCGAGCAACACGCCCACTACGCCAGATCTCATTGTGCCGCTGACTCACTCGATCAGTGTCGAAGTACCATTCACCTATAACGCTCCAGCGTTCAGCGTCAGCGTTTTAACCTTCAAAGCGCATTGAAGCTTGGTGGAAGCTACATATGCCAATATTTGTTTGCTATGAATGACCTGCAATCAAAGTAAAAAGTCAGATCCGATTGAGGATTGTAGATTCGGTTCCCCTAACACACAATGCTACACCTTGAGTTTACCCTGTATAAGTGGGATTACCTCGGAGATACGACGCTCGATGACCCTCAGGTACTCGTCGGAGTTACGATCATACATATTTCCCGCAGGTACATCAAGCTGTCAGTTGGGGTTTGGGTGAGGCGAAGGTTTACGAGCAATTCGACTTACTGTAAATGAAGGTGCATATAACGGAAATCCGGCATGGTCTGGGATCTCGGTCTCCATGCTCAAAGGATTGTCTAACTGCACATCCCTTAATCCCGTATTGCACTGTGGGTCGAACAACTTACAATAATGGAGGTAATGGAGCTCCAAGCACGGGCAGCATTGGTAGAATGGTAACCACCTTCGAGCAGGTTTATGTGACTACTTGTTCCAAAGGATAGTATAGCACGCTCGTACCTCCGCCGAGGAATAATTTCTTTCCCCTCCACCGTGTAATTTGTTGGATACACCACCCCAGCGAGCCCGTGCCCTGTCCTAGGGACCAATTGAAAGTAGCACAAGGGTCTCCAGCCAACGCATCCACGCCGCACTGAATTATCACATAATCGGGATCAAACGCGTTTCTAATTGACTCGATATGCGGCCAGATTCGGAAATAAGTCGGGTCTGAAGCCCCTTCGCGGAGGGGTATTGATAGAGTGAAAGGGTCAAAGGCGGGATCTGTGGGATCTGGCAAGCTTGCGCGCGGTGAGATAGGAAATAAACCAGGCGCGGTATGGTGAACACTTAGAGTCTTCAAGGCAACATTGGCATGGGTAGAACACATGATCCCCTTGATTTGCTTACCAAAATCTGAGGTGCACTTGAGGTGCCCGGGGAATGAAAGGCCTCAGAGACAGCATCTGAGAAATGCAAGTCCAGGTCAAGATACATCACCCTTGGTTTCTTCTCCGATTGAGATGATTTTGCTGCGGTCGATGAAGGACGTTTGAGAGAAAGTATGGCAAGGATACAATCGGCCACATAGCAGAAGCCAGATGCATTCGACTTTCGGGCGTGATGTCTGTCCAGACGCGTAAGCCGGCAGTCAATCAAAGGAGCCTAGCTATTGCAAGAGACCTGCCACCGTCCCAGCAAAGGGCGACATCAGCCACACCCCGACGCAGCGCTTCCGTGGCTGTCAACGAGGCGCCGGCAATGAATTGGACATAGTCCACGAGGCCGGGGAATGGAGGGCAGTCCTGTTGCAAGAAGCTTAAGCACGGCAACACAAAATAGTAGGGAAGAACGAACATCCTCCAAACCAAATTCAGTATTCTGCGAGAAATCAAGGGCTTCTGACCCCACACTGGTATTTTTTGGGTCAAGAACAAATTGGAGATAGTCCCGGCTATGATATACAGATAGCTCCTTAAATGTCGCTCTTCTTGGATTTATTACTTGTATCCTCCGAGTTTCTGAGAACGAGGGTGACATAAGCCCGAGAGTGCTGATTAGCGAATGGACGACCATGGATCGTTTTTTGTTTGAAGGAAGTAAAGACGATATCTAAATGGTTCAGATTTCAGTGCGTGTATAAGTTGTAATAGGCATTGACCTTCGCAAGTTCCTGTGAGGCAATATATACAACAATTAGTTTAGTATCCGATGGTTGATCCATTATTGGTAGTCTTTGAATTTGGAATCACTGGTAACTTACTGTCACGGTGACGCGCGCGACGCGCTTGGATTGTTGAAGGTTGTTTGTTCATACCTGCTTCGGGTATGTCGGCTCATTGGTAATTGGCCTATCTCATCATAACATGTATTTCATAGATTCAGATACAAGTATTTTCTTGTTCAGCCACCGCTTGCCAACTAGTAGCGACTCCGGAACTGGCATCTACGTTACAGCTCATGTCGCGTCGACTTCGGGAAAGTAAGGCTCGTCAATGGATTACTCAGAACCAACGGATTCAATGAACTTCTTGGTCAAGTCTTCCATTCCTGCGAAAATGCTCAACGCATCGACAAGTTTCCTGGAGGATTCGTGATCCGCCATTAGGGCCTCCTTGAGTAACACTGCACCATCGTTAACATAATTCGTTTCTGTTGCATGTACGGTGAGTAGTTGCTTCCGTGAAGAGAGTGTAAGGTGGGCTTACCATCAAATTTGATGATGGTAGCGTCATGGAATGGGCTGTCGAATGATGCGTCTGGAAGAGGGGGAGTGTTTGCCAGTAATTCAAGCACAAAGGCCGATAGTGTGACATGGTCCGGCTTGAGAGAGGTTAACGCCACGGCCTAAATGTACGAAAAATAAATATCATGATTGTGTAAGATAGCCTTGGGTGTTACCTCCTCAGCAGTGACGACGCTAGGAGCGGGCAGTCAGATGGAATTGTTTACCATGCGCCACATTACACACGTACCTAGCAGGCATAACGAGTGTCTTTGACTTAATGGTTTTAAAGTATTGGATCATGCCTAAGATGGTTGAAGACATTGGATGCTCGTCCGCTGGCTTCTCATACTTCTTCCACGTTTCGGGTTCAAGATGGACGCGCAATTCTAACAGCTTTAGTATTGAGTCTGACGTAGTAGCGATAAATCAACCTACCGTTAAAATATGGGGCTATATAAGCGCAGCCTGCTTGCGAGGCAGCGATGGCTTGTGGAAGCGAGAAAAGGCATGTCGCGAGCGTCCGAATTCCAATTCTGGATAGAGAGTGGCAAGCCACAATTGATTCTGGTGTGGTGGGTATCTTGATACAAACGCGGTCCCTGTTTAGCAAATCAAATTTCAGTAAGGCAAGGAAGGTATGGTTCAGGCTTACTTGGGTATTCCATGCGCTTCGAATAGTGACACCAGCCTTTTAGCTTGTTCGATTGTACGCTCCGTATCATAGGCTGCCGACGGAGATGTTTGGACAAGGATGCTTCCTGTAATGTGTGGATATACTTGTTTTGCCAAGAGAACTGCCTTAAAATATGTTTTAGTAACGAATGTGGGATCAGGAGAGTGTATGGGTACCAAAACATCGAGAACATCTTGGGTGAAGGCGTGCAGTTCTTCGCCTTGATGCAGTGCCTGTGTGGTTTCGATGGCTTGTTTTACCAGGCCAATGTTGGAGGGACGGATGGCTTCATTATGGACGATCGCCTGATTAGATGTCATATTGCTGAACGGAGATCCTCCCTTGTGCTCAGCCGAGACTCCAGGATCCATCGTGTCGACATCGACAGCCACAATCGACTGGATCTGCGCCAGAAGGCTGGTGAATTGTGCCATGCCAGATAAGGGGAAATCAAGGGGGGTTATAGGGGGACATAAGGCCTACGGCGAGCCATTTATCCAGTCCATGCAGTAAGGTGTTCCCTGTGCCGGTGATGCAAACTCGTCGTTTGTGCCGGATCACGGTCACAACGCCCCCGTCCTGGGAATCATTTGCCTAGTCATGGCCGGCAATGAGTATTGGTAGTATGGAGTGAGGTTGCACATATAGTATACGGATAAGAAACCTTTGCTTTCGTACACATGTTATTCAATTTGCAGCATTTTGGGGTAGGCAAGTAAATAGCGTATAGATGGTGCTTTGAAGAAATTAAGGGGTTTTGTTATATCCGTTTTACTTGCTGTACAATACGCCGCATATCAGCTTTGAGCAAGCGTCGGCCGGTATCAATATCCACAGCACTCCTTTGTGTCAACGCACGGTCCTCTGGCATGCGAGAGAATTGGGCTTTAGACCGGAGGTGCGGCCTCCTCTGCACATACCACTCCCAAGCATATCGCATCAACGGGCCATCCGCGTCATATGGTGTTGGTATCTCTGAGTACCCTGGCCGTGCTGTGGGGTGGCGGACATAGATGGCTGAGCATGTTGAGAAAGAAGGTTCGATGTAAGCTGGAATGAATAACCAAGGAGATGCGTATTTTGGGAGAAAGAATGGTGTGAGGCTCGCAGATTCATCGATATTAACGTGGTCGTGCTCGCCAGGCAAGGATTTGAAGAACCGGATACCTTCAGGATTCACGGAAACCATGTCGCCTGGTGCTAATCGTGTATTGGCACTCGTGTGCTTCGGTTCCGTAAGCATGATATCGTTCGAATATAGAGGGCCAAGGCTCACCTTTTTCCCATTTAGTTTGACGTCGCCATGAATCACCAGCCGTCGAGCTTCATACACGCTGTGCACGAAGCAACACCTGAAAATGAACACGTCGAGACGGCGTTCCACCTCTGAGAACATCAAACTTCCGACAGGTGCCAAACCCTTTCTTTCTAATTCGTTCTCCAATTCGTCCTCTGCTTCCTTCGCCTTTGATTTTCTCATAGCGAACTCCTGCAAGGACGCCTTATCATCTCCATGAAGAACAGTTCGCCGAGGCCGCACGTCCGGGATGTTTTCGGGGAGAAACCAGCGTTTAAAAATCTTTTCTGGGATAAAGTCACCATGGTATGCACGAACAGCCGCTTTCGATTTCCAGCGCTGTTGGAACAAAGTTTGCGACATGGAGTGCTTGAATTCGATCTCCTGTGCCTTGGGACCCATCGTTCTTACCCATAAATTGTACAGATTTTTGGGAGACCAGCTCTGTTGCAACGTTTAGTAAGTTGATAGGCAAATGGATGTCCAGCCTACCATGCGAGGCAGGGCCCGTCTAATATTGAGAACACCCTTGTCCCTCATAATTAAGCGTACCAATTGAGCGCAATTCCTGATAGAATTTTCGTTCGTGGACCGTCAGCAATGTTGTGTTGAAAATTTCAAAGTCCGCCCGATCAAAGTAGGCACGGATCAACGCCTCTCCCTAAACCTAGGCCGGATATCATGGCTATGCGGTTTCTGCCTGCATTGGACCACTGCACGTCTATCCCATCGCCCGATTTTGGCAGGAAAAGCAGTCTTCGAATTGGCATGAAAGCAGTGGCCTGGCTAAGCTCCCTGACTACGGTCGGGCGTTGACGCATGCATGCACTTGTCCACCCACATCCTAGGCTGCGATGGGTGGTTTTTATGAGGCGATCGTGCTTGTTGAATTTGAATTCGCCAAGTCACCACTTGTGCTATTGCGCTGTTTACACTGGGTAATAATGTATTGGTAAAATACCCATGACGATTGCCTACTAGTATCATCTAGAGGTCGCTCTTCTGTTCATTCGTACATTTACTGATTTGGGCTTCAACCTACCGATTTGTTGCGTGCTTTCGTATTATCATTTTTATCTCAAGGTTTGAACCAATTTCGAGCAAAACTTGCACGGGTCAATCCGGCGTACGGTTATCTCGTTTCATGTCAGGGAGGAACATGATTGTTATTGCAGGAACCACCCTGGTCATTGTCGGTTTACTGTGGGCTGGTATACGATTCTGTGGAAGAGTCCCTTGGGGGGTAATCCGAACATTATTGAACGCATGATACATATCCCGGCAAGAACAAGTACAAGTACAATTACAATTACCTTGTACAACTTGCCAACCTAGCCTCAGTTCAAAGTCTCATCTTGCATATTCCAATGTGCTGCAGGTATCCAACAGCCAGCTGGTGAATGACATTCATTAACCCAGCCCGTCCTGAAGTGTATGTACAAACGATGTCACATTGTAACAAAGACCTCGCCTCAGGCTCATGAGATTTTTCTATGTCGTATCCATTTCGTCGCCGCGCCCCAACAGAGTCACTTGTTCATCCACCACCAAACTTTTGATGTCTTCTTTCTTCCATGCCGTTGTGCCTCGCCTGAACTTGTAATCCCTTTCTTTCGTCACCCGGATATTGGGCATCTCCACGTTTCTGAGCATCTCCGTATTTTTTTCGGTGATAATACATGCATCGATGTTGGAACCGGAACCAAGATCGTTGAAAATACCAGCAGTAATAGCGGCTTTGACAAGAGCAAGAGCATCTTCGCGCTGTGTGATTGCTTGTTAACTTCTGTTTTTTAAAGTCGCAGGATGCGGACCCGCACCTCCATGTTTGCTCGCCAGCCACTCTCGAAGACAGCCATGGCCGCAAGACTGCCAGAACCCATCGTTACATAAGGGAGTTTGTCCGTTGACCCATGAGGATGAATTGTAAACAGATGAGCACCAGTTGAATCAACACCACCTAGCACTAATGCTGCGCCAACATGGCCTTGATATCTGGCAAATGTAAATAAGTCCATGTATATGGTGTCCGGCCAGTAGCGCTCACCTGTATAACATTTGCTTTAACATGGTCATTGCCGTCACTACCCTTGGCTTTCTTCCCGACTGTAATGCATGAAGTTCCATGTTCGAGCTGATCAATGCGGTCGTGAACTCGGTATCTGCAGCCGTGCCAGCACCACAGCATCGGATCCCTTCAGTGATATAATGGATCTACAGAGGGTATATCAGATTAGGTCGCGTCAAATGTTGTCGGAGATGTATGTATGGCACACCAGTATTTACCTTTTCACAATTCTTGTCTGCGACAATTGGGCCCTCTGTTGCGCGCGTATCAGCTCCCAAGATTATTCCGTCTTTAAAGAGGCATCCAACGATGGTAGTTCCTGTGCTAGTGGCTTTGGGAAGTGGAAGACCCTTTTCCATCATAAAATTATTCCTATAACATATTTAATTGCGATTTCTGCAGGGGTACTCTGTATCAACTTACCGTAGTTCATTCGTAAAGTCAAATCCTGCACTGGAATGTACGGAAGCCATGGTTTGCGATGAAGGCACTGGTGAGCGTTACGCGGAAGAGCATACGCGTCTCCACGTGATCCATCCCGATTAGATTTGGACTTTTTCTAAGTCTTGCAGATAACACCACCAAAATGCCAGCATTCTCATCCACAGAACAGACCACAATTAGTCCCCACAACCAAAAACCACTCATTACGCGTAAATATCCTTCGCCAGAAGAACTCGAGACCGTTATCGCTGCAGCAGCTGGCGGCCAGAAGGCATGGGCCAAAGTGCCAGTTGAAGAGAGGGTTGCCATCGGCCGCAAGTTCATGGTAGGCTTCTACTTGGAACTGAGAATTAGAGATATAGATCACTGCGATAAAAGGTCGAATTTCAGAGGATGAGTGAGGAAGTACCTCTCGAACTGACTCTGCAGATGGGGCGGTTTGTCTCGAGTACCTCCTTGAACGCTCCCTCAGTAACGCATGCCTTTTAGTCCGATATCCCAGGGCGCTGGCGAAATCAGAGGTTTCCTTGAACGAGCTGCTTATATGCTCAATATCGCAAGTGCATCACTTGCCGACGTGTCTCTGGCCTCAACCGACAAGCCTGGCTTCAGACGCTATATCAAGCGAGTCCCGCTCGGGGTCGTCCTGGTAGTTGCCCCTTGGAAGTACGTAGAACCTGAGGTTATATTGTTACGAACCACACGCCGATTTTCCCCTTAGCTTCCCCTACCTGGTCTCCATAAATTCTGTCTTGCCAGCGATCATTGCAGGAAACGCTGTGCTATTCAAACCCTCACCACAAAGCCCTCTTACAGCAGAAAGGTTTGCGCTCGCACTCCTGCGAGCTGGTGTCCCCCCTGCTGTCATCCAGGTTGTACACCTCACACCGGAATTAACCAAACGTGCTGTTCAGGACCCGCACGTCGATTTTGTAAGCTTTACAGGGAGCGTAGCGGGAGGCCGAGCCGTCGCAAGTGCAGCATCGTCCGCTGAAGGATTCAAGGGTGCTGCCTTAGAGGTGATTCTCAACGATAACTCTTTTGTAAACCCACTGGTGGACATATTTCCCTCCAGCTCGGAGGAAAGGATCCTGCATACGTGAGGGAAGATGCAGACCTGAATTATACAGTGGGGGAGTTAGTCGATGGTATGTACCGCACCTTAAAGTTCTTCCCCCCGTGATTATATCGCGGGTTCACCTAGGTGCATATTTTAATTCGGGGCAGAGCTGCTGCGCCGTGGAGGTGAGTTCCTACACCTCATCGATAAACCGGGCGAGAAATATGCTCTCCATAGCGTATCTATGTGCACGAAGCTATATATGACAAATTTGTAGCCCGATTCGTCGAAGTTGTTAAGGTGCGAGTCAGTTCTTATGCAGCGACGCCCTAATTTATTCCAGTACTTGTATGTACCAGACATATAAGCTTGGCGATCCAACTCTCCCAGAAACAAATCTTGGGCCTGTAGTTAGTCTGGCAAGCGCCGAACGGATCAGGAAACAGGTATCAGACGCTGGTATGTGCTATTTCTCCCATTAGCAGACCCTTCTGAGATGGACTACAGTGGCTGCTGGAGCGAAATCACTTGTTCCCGAAGAGGTGTTTCCGCTCGCTAAAAGGTAGGATTGCGCAACCAAATCTTGATCCCTTCTAAGCGATGACCGGAAAGTGGAACCACATATGTCGGTCCCCAAGTCTTAGTTGATGTTGACCATTGTTAGTTTTACGTCCTTCCCTTTGTTCTGGCTAACGACGTCCTGGTGTAACAGCCATGGATGTCATGATGGTGATGCTAGTCATCCAAATAACTATGCATGGAATTGACCCAACTCCAGGAAGAAACATTTGGCCCCGTTGTTGGCATTCAGAAGGTCTGACACTTTAATAAATCTCTTAAATTGTTAGCTCGAAAAGCAGATCATGATTATAGGTTAGTTCGGACGAGGAGGCTATTAAGCTGATGAACGATTCACCATATGGATTAACGGCCTCTGTTTGGACCAACGCTGCATCGAACCCGGCGTCTGAAGAAGCCTTCATCAATATCGCGAACGAGATTGACACCGGGACGGTTTATTTAAATAGGTCCGTTACTAAAACGATTTTTCATCGACCCCCCAAGTACTGACTTTGGCATCAGGTGTGACTACCTCGACCCTGCCCTTGCATGGACGGGCTCTAAGAACAGTGGCCGCGGTGTCAGCTTGAGCAAATTTGGTACGTGATGATATGATAATCGCAAATGTTGCAATTGATATTCAAATGCAAATAGGATATGATCAACTTACTAAGGCAAAATCAATCCATATGAAGATCAACACGACCTAAGGCTATTCCCAAGAAATTTGAGGGATTTCAGCTGTAGACATTGGAGGATGACAAACTAGAAGTTTAAAGGTGTATTTCAGCCATCGTATTTCTGGTATGACACTGTAGCGTCAGATCTGATAAGGGTCACGCGCTGTGGCATCTTAACAAGCACATCCTCAAAAAGCTAATTATCTGGATCGGCATGGCCTGGACAGGTATATGCATATCCTCGGCACTAAGGCCTAAGGACTCGGCCTTACTAGCTGTGTGGCTCTGGAATTCTAGCGCAATCGCTTGGATGACTATGGTACTAGGCCTCCTTTATTGTTGCTATAGTGGTGGCATGTAGGGTTGACCGCCTTCAAACGAGATTACCTGGCTGATCCAACTTTTGTTACGATTTGGTTTTTGCACCAGACCGCTTGTCTTGCCTCTCTCCATCTGTCACTGCTCCAGAATATTTTCGTATTATGCCTAAATGTGCTATCGTGATTTAAAAATTTTTTTGCGTTATTGTATTTCTGACGCTTCTGTGAGAAGCTCAGCACATCTGCTTCTCCACCTGAAACGAGGATTTTTGCTAAACGCACAAGAGAAGAAAGGGGCAGCTGTGAAGAAAGAGGCTGCTGGTATGTACTACCGTTCGCCCCACCCTAGGCCTTACACTCCGGAAATATCGATCACGCCGTATCGTTGGGAAAAGGCTGGAAGTGAACCAAAGAATTTGGGGGGATGCGCCCAACAGGTCTATTGATTGGGTCAACCCAGACCATCACCATTCCTTGCCAGAAAGAAATACTAGTCTTGTCACCTGTGGGGGGCCAAAAAAGTGACGGTGTTTGTTCAAATAAATCGGGCGAGGGGAAGGCTGTGTGAGAAAGTAGGGTTTAGAAGTCCCGTATCATATTGTCCGAAAGGTTGCCTATGATAATTTTTTTTGGAAGAGTGCTGCGATTAAGGGGTGGTGTCGAGTTCTGGCCGATTAAAGTAGCATTTCTATCCCGTATATTTGGCGGATGGCGATGAACTGTAGCAAAGTGGTTGCGTTTGCAGCCAAGTATGCTCGCTAGCCTAAGTTCTCCTATCACCTAGATGGCGATCAGGTGCCGTAGCGAGATACCGTTGTGCCCTCCGTATCTGAGCTCCCACAAGCAACCTGAACGCCGTGGCCATAATCCTGGCCGAGCAGTCTTTCAGATAACAAGTCGTGCATGTTTCAGGATTATGGTAACTCGTAGTGCCAGTGTCGTCGAGAACCTGGGTAATTGGGTGTCCATTGTTTGGTACTTGTCTTAATCGTTGCGATCAAACATCAGTCAACAACCAGTGATCGAAATTATTATCTGACTTGGAAATCACGTTCACGACGCCCAAGCATAGCGGATCCTGCACATAAAAATGGGATTTAACAAGGTGCCTATTACTATTTCTCCCTTTCAACACGTGATCAATATCCATACAACAGAGGCGAGGGGGAAAAGGATCTTCGCAAAAGAGAAGCCAATCAAAGTCGGGTTTGGAAGACCGCGACGACCTCATAGAAAAAGTTGACATGCAAAACGAACGCTTCGCTTCATACTACAAAGCTCAAAACATAGTACCCGAACCAGAATGGGAAGCCTTTATGGAAGCTATGCGGACCCATCTGCCAACAACGTTTAGAGTTGCAGGAAGTCGTCAGTAAGTTGGTCCATTTATCCAATATTAAACCATTACCTATTACAAATGCAGAACCGCACACACCCTCAATGTGACGATCAAAGATACCCACGTACCTCACCTAAGCGATGTTGTGTTTGAGGGACAAGCGATACCACCGCCAGTCCAGATACCATGGTGAGTAAATTCGTCATTCGTGTGCTCTATGCCTATCCAATTATATAGGTATCCAGAAGGTCTTGCATGGCAGTTTAATGTTCCAAAGAAAGTGCTCCGGAAATCCCCAGAGTTCAAGAAGTTCCACTCGTTTCTTTTTTTTGAAACAGAAGTTGTGCGTCGCCTTCAATAGGGTCTAGACCTCTATTGAATCTTCCATTCAGGGGAATATATCCCGTCAAGAAGCGGTCAGCATGCTGCCTCCATTGTTCCTGGAGGTTGAGCCTCATCACAGGGTATGCATTAATCTCAACAGGCGTCTGCCGATATTGATGAACGTAATGATAGGTAATGGATATGTGTGCAGCGCCAGGTTCAAAAGTCTGTATCTTATCATGCGAACTGTTTGGTTTATTTATTATGTATATACTCAGACTGCTCAACTCCTTGAAGCTCTGCACGCCCATGACACAATCACGTCTACTTCTATACCCACAGGCCTTCTAGTAGCTAACGATAGCGATAATAAACGCACCCATCTCCTCATTCACCAGTCTGCACGCTTGCCTAGCCCTGCGCTTATGGTGACTAATTTGGACGCGTCTATCTATCCTGCTATAAAAATACCTGGACCCAGTGGGCGATTGGGTCTCTTGTTATTCGATCGAATTTTATGCGATGTACCTTGTAGTGGTGATGGAACTATGAGGAAGAATCTGGGCATTTGGAAAACCTGGCAGCCTGGAGATGGCAATGGGTTGCATAGGTACGCACCTCGGACTATTAATGTCCGTTACAAGCATTAAGGATACTGTCCCAGTTTGCAGGTCCGCATTCTCCAGCGTGCGATGAACCTCTTGAAGCCAGATGGACGAATTGTCTACTCCACCTGCTCGTTGAACCCTGTTGAAAATGAGGCAGTTATTGCTGAAGCACTTTCAGCGAACCCTGGTGAGTGCCAACATTTCACACAGTAGTCCTTACTGATCAGGTCAATAGATTTCCATCTGGTCGACGTCGCTGCTAAGCTTCCCGAACTGAAGCGCAGAGCTGGCTTAACTACTTGGCGACCGACACCTGACAAGTCCGCTGCTACCACTTACGCGACCTATGAAGAGCTCATGGATGCTCCATTAGACGACGCTTTGAAGTCTAAGCTTACTCCGGGGCATTGGCCCACACAAAATGTAGAAAACCTGAATTTGTTCCGCTGGCGAGTTGACTTCGTATCATACTGGTATTCTGGAATCCTGAATTTGATTTAGCATGAGAATCTACCCTCACCTTCAGGACTCCGGTGGTTTTTTTGTTGCTGTTCTCGAAAAGAGTTCAAGTTCGGCTGCATTGTCATCGAAGTGCGTCAATGATATATCGTCATAACTATCGAGGTACTGACATTCGTAGAGAAAGGAAGCGAGAGGCAAGTGAGGCAGAAGGAATACCTGAAGCCAAAAAAGTGAAGCTTTCAGAAAATTCTGTACTTGAGCCAGATCTCGTGGTACCTTCGGGAGATATCGACATTGAAGATATTTCTGAGAAATTCGCTGAAGAGATCTCACCGATTGAATCCAAGAGGGAGCGGAAGCGGAAAGGACCTGACGGTGGTTTCAAGGAGAATCCATACACATTCTTGTCATTGAATGATCCTATTCTCCTCAATTGCATGTGAGCTGTTTCCAGAAAAACAACCCTTCTCACCGTTAACAGTTATCTACCCATCTAGCGAACGATTGCACATGACTTCCGAATTTCCTTCATCGCGGGTTCTGGTACGAAACCCAGCTGGGGACGCTGTTCGTTCTCTATATCTGGCCAATGATGTTGTCAAGATGATCATCGAGAATAACGATTACAGTCGGCTACGCTTGACTGCGGCGGGGACCAAGGTTTTTTCAAAGCAAGACGCTGGGAAGGGCACCGATGCACAATTTCGTGTCCTTGGGGAAGGATTGCCAGTCATTCTTCCGTACATTGATCCCACTTCCATTATAACTGCAAATATGGCTA
Source organism: Phaeolepiota aurea (assembly GCA_036937095.1). Lineage (NCBI taxonomy): Eukaryota > Fungi > Basidiomycota > Agaricomycetes > Agaricales > Squamanitaceae > Phaeolepiota > Phaeolepiota aurea. The sequence goes on from JASFDG010000043.1 coordinate 49,594, forward strand.
CTCTCAAGACGCTGATCGAATCTTACTACCCATTGTGCTCCACCTTTGAAGAGCCTTTCAGGACGACGGTGGAGACCCGTGGTTCGTGTTTCCCACTTTTCATGCTTTCAAGTACAAGCACTGAGTTGGTGTCTAGCATCTGGCAGTCATGTAGTGCGCTTTCCCCCAGCTGAACGAGATGGAGCAATGTAAGCCATCCACTTCCGTTCGTGAAGGCATTCTAATTTGTCCAAGCCTCACCCATGACCTTGTACTTCCCATTTGGAAATCGAACGTCTCACTGACTTTGATGATTGATAAAAAAGCGAAGAGGTATATGGATTTGGCTCCAGCTCAGGTTCCCTGTTCCTGAATATAACTTGGCAGTGCACTCAGCTTACGTCTATATGGACAAGATATTACCACTGCAGGCAAAACAGCGCCAACTACAGGCAGAAAGCAAGCCCAACTATCCATGTCAGGAGATTCGGGTTTTGCCCAAGCTCCTGTTGCTCTCGACACAGATGATGTAGAAATCACTGAAGGTTGATCAATATCGTTCAATGAATGTCTTACTAGGAAAAGCGATTAAGTACTAGGGATATGAGTTTAATGTACAGCAGGTATAAACGGCAAAGTGCAAGATGTGTATGGCTATAAAGATGTAATAATGGATCGAAGCCATCCATTCTGTTCGATTTGTGGTTGGAACATGCTGAGACATTTTTTCAACTCTTCGAGCTGTGTCTCTGGTGAGGCATCATCCGACATCACAATGTCTTCTCCGTCTTGTTCTGACTGAGATATCCAGGTACGCAACACAGTTTCCATCACTTTAATCCCTTCTTCGGTGACGTCCTTTGGAAATTCTGGCTCTTGATTGCCTGTATCATATTGATATGGGTGTCGCACTTCTATTGGCAAGCAAACAGGGCTTACCGTCACCGAAATCCTCCAATTCATCCGCTTTTCGTTTAGCTAACTATGAAACCGTGGGATCCCAGCTGTCAAATATTGTAAAAAGACGTACCCGAACAACGTTTTCTGGGAAATTTGCCAGCTCTGCAACGTGTATACCGAAGCTTTGGTCGGAAATACCTGTCGAAGATGTCGAATGATGAGCTTACCGCATATATATACAAGTTGCAGGTACATACCAGGTTCCACTTTATACAGGAGGGTGATATCTCGGTCCTGTTTTTTCTCCCCTGATTGAGTAACGTGGGCCACTACATGGAGGTTTTTGACGTGTAAATACTGTTGATCAAGGGCTGTCAGCTCGTGAAAGTGCGTGGCAAACAGGCAAAATGCGTGGATCTCAGATGCAATATGTCTTGTGTGTAGGTCAGAGGGCTGTGAATATGTATGCATTAAACACGAACTCTGAGATCGCCCACGCAAGCCCAAAGCCATCATATGTTGAGGTCCCTAGTCAAGTTCAAGTTATCCTGAGATCTGCCCAGTAGTGGAAAGAGGGTTACCTCGTCCTAATTCGTCTATGATTATGAGAGAATCTTTCGTCGCAGACTACATTGTATTTGTAAGTGGTGTATACGCCTAGTCGTTGGGTGCTTACCCGGAGAATTGTTGCCGTCTCCAGCATCTCAGCCATGAAAGTTGAAACTCCCTTTAATTGGCTATCGCCAGCTCCAACCCTGCATAGAATGGAGTCGAATATAGGTACTTGTGCTTCGATACAAGGCACAAACGATCCAGCTTGGGCCATCAACGCGATGACACCGACCTGGCACAAATTCAACACAGGGTTAAGCCACACAAGGTTATATGCAAACCTGTCGAATGTATGTCGATTTTCCACCCATGTTTGGACCAGCTGTATTCATTGTCAATAAGATTCCCGTTCCCAAACAGAATGCTCACTGATTATCTGAAATTCACTTTTGTCTTCAACGGAAGTTAGTCGGTGAAAAGTGGAATCTTAGTAATTGCACCTTTGACCATTTCTACATCGTTGGCGATAAAACTGATATCATCTTGTACCTCCAGGCACGGATGGCGTGCCTCGTTTAAGATAAGGTTACCAGTGCCTACATCTGATAAGCGGGAGGAAAATTGCATGTGCAGTCCGGGAGTGGATTAACCTTTCTCCATGATTTTTGGTTTGACATAGGGAATTGGGGCATTTACTGCAACGTGTGCGAAGCTGTACGAAGGTTAATGATTATTTTCTGCACGACATGCATGACCCACCTCAGGATGACATCGAGATGAGCAATTACATTGTCTAGACACTCGAGCACAGGTGTATAGGTTGCTTTTAGTGGTTTTTTAGGACGTTGTCGGGGAATGTTGGGCAGAACATACAGGCAATGCTGACCACCTCTTTCACTAGCCCACTTTGGGTCCTTGAGTATTTTTGCGAGAAATCCTTGAAGTCTTCTGATAACGATTTGAGCGTACTTGTCGTAAAAAATACACCAGATTTTGATGTCGTTAGTTCGATATACTTTTTCTTGCCAGTTAAACTTTTAGCATCCTATGAGACTTTAATTCAGACATGCCACACTTGTATGATATTGAAAGATTCACATTCTTCGTGAGTCTCAGGCAGTGGCCATATACTTGGTGATTCTCGAGGTGGAGCTTTTTGTCGAGTTCAAGATCCAGATTTCTTCCAACTTCGGCATGTTCTTCATCAAGACCGTCCCGTGTCTGCCTTGATGAGTCTAGTACAGCAAATGCCTGATTATTTTGCTCACCTCCGTCAATTTTGTCGCCAATTCCTGTAATTTTGGATCATAATCCGGCTTGATAACATAATTATGCCGGTCGAGTTCCTGAAGATCCAAAGTTTGTTCCACCATTTCGCCATATTTTGCAAGGCTTGATTCGTGTTCCTACACGTTAATTAGTGATCATCATGTTTCTCGCGTAGTTCAAAGTCACTTTTAGCGATATCAAGTATGTTTCTGTCACAAGGTCTGACCAACTGTCATCCTCGACTTGTACATCTTGCAAAGCCTCGATCATCCCGGGCAACTAAGGCAACGTAAGCACTTTCCTAAACTCGAACAACTCGCTGACCTTGAGAACAACTTGATAGACACGCACAACGTCTTCAAGAGAGGCAATTGATTTTTGGAAGCGTTTACTAAGACGATGCAAGTCTGGCATTACTTTCATGTATTCATCCTATCAACATGGTTCAACACAGCAGGGGGTCGGTTCAGAGAAATACTGACCTGAAGTGTCCTGCGAGAGTTAGTGTCTTCGAAAAACAATTGCACGAGGTTTTGACGCTTTTCTAATAGATCGTCATCAAAACGCAAGTACCTTAATCTATAGACACCCACTTACGTATCTCGTGAAGGTTTATCAATGGTTGCTTCAGCCATGTGCCTAACAATCGCGTTCCTTGCGCTGTTTTACACTTATTCAACAAACCCAGAAGAGTCGTGTTTCGTGTTGTTGTGCCCTGCTGAAGTATTAAGAACAGTTCTGACATATGAACGAGTAAGTTCACAATATTTCCCGGTGCTTCCGTTAGGTTCAATGCTCGGAGTGCGCTTGCGTCGAGCTTCATATACTGCGAGAGGTCATGTGTGTGGATAGTGAATGCTCCATGGTTGGAGGGATCTGCGAGAAGAGATAGGTAACCCAATAGAGCAGAGAGCGCTGATGGGGCATTGGGCAACGAAAGTTCGGCTGGTTCAGGTTTACAGGGATGAGAATCGGGGAAGATCGGTATGGAGGAGTACATACGAATGGTTACGGAGGGATCTGCAGACGAGGATGACGAGACGGCAGTCGGCTTCAAAAGGCGTGGAATGTCATCAACAATATTTTTAGCTGTGAATTCACCTAAATTGACAGGTTAGTCGATGGGAATTGAGCTATTGACCACATATATGCGTACTTGGTTTCCGTTCGGTGATGACCACGCCACATCTGTCCAAGACCGCTTTCAGTTTATTCAGATCAATGTCACGATCAGTTGCGCCTGATGCCGTTCCTGTAGGTATAATGGCTTCCTTGACCGATAACTGGATAATGAGTGACTGGGAATAATATGCTATATTTCAGCTTGGTAATCTTCGGTGACCATAGGCACCGTACCTCTAGATTTGAAAATAGGTCGTTGTCAACGAAGTCTGCAACGCCTAGCTCCCTTGTACTGGTATCTGCAAAAGCAACTCCGATTGTTCTTAGCTTTGCTTTGACGCCAGCTACAGCCGCAGGGGCCGATGCTAATTTGATAGCCAGGACAATTGGGGCCGCCAGCAGATCTGAGTGACCAAACAAGAGATCTTCTACAGCCTGCAGATTGCCGGGGGACGCCTCAATGACAGAAAGTCAGAATTTTTCTAAAATGAAGGCGGTGGCTGAACCTACCTCCTTTTCTAAGCTAAACTTCGAGCATTTTTTACCTTGGCCTGCTTCTGGAACCCATATTTCCACTCGCAATTGTTTGGAAGTCAACGCATCTCTTAGTAGAGCTTGTGCGACAGTGACTTTAAGAATAACACTCGGAAGGCCAGCCGACCTTCCTCCCGCACCGAGATATTTTATCACCGAGTTGGTGTGGAAGACCTGCTGAGCAACAAAGATAGCGTCTGGACCATACGCTGCATAGTATGGGTCCCCTCCCGCTGTTCTATGAAATAACCGCAAGGTCCCCGTTTCCGGAGACTTCGGGGGTAGCTTGGCAAAAAATGCGAGAAAACCTGGATCATCTTGCAAAGGAATCAGATATTTTGTACAGGTTGTCTATTTTGCCATACCAGAAAGGTCCTTTTCTGGGTCCTTTTCCTTTCCGTACATCTGTGACATGCTTGGCACTATGTTGTGTGGAGGGCTATGTAGAAGGGTGTGTATAATAGATTTTAAGCGCTTCAGCTGGCGCGAAGAGTCACACATCATGTGATTGTCTTGTGACCCGAACTTCACCCTTTGTCCTTTTCAATGACCAGCAAGGGGGTGGCGGAATGTGGAAAATGTACCAACACTCACTATTTTTTTTTTTTCACGCCAGCCCGGCACCCCCCCCCCTCCCCCCACCTGCCTAATAGCGTATGTTTTCTGTGAACTCATGTTTTTCTAATGTTTTCGGTGGAAAAAATGGCTATTTTGGTAGTTTGCCATCATGATATTTCATAGTGCTTTGATTACAGCGGTAGATAGTTTTAAGTCCCAATACGACGCCTCTTTGTAAGCCGATTTAATTGGAATGGGATCTGGATGAACTGGAGGAGGCAATGTGACTCGGGGGACATTCTGCTTTGAGTGTTTTTGAGGACCGAAGAAGCTGAGGAGTGATTTCGATTTCTTTTCAGGCTGTGCGCTGCAGCTTTCTGATGGTCTTTACAGGCTTTGGAAGTTAGGTATAGGTCAAGATTGTGCTCACCACCATAGGTCCCGACATGGACATCCATGCCACACTTTGGGCATTTGAGGTGACTATTGACAGTGAATGTATGGGGATTCCTAGAGCAACAAAACATTAGATATCAAATTTGAATTCATCGCAGTCGTTACTTTTTCTTTGTCATCGTTCTTCGGTTCGTTCTTCAGTCATGTTGAGACAAGGGAGATGCAAGGTTGTGGTGACATCTTCAAAGAAATGATTTCAGACGAACGGGTAACTAGTAATGAAATGGACAACACATCCTGAACTACTCAAGAACCACTGGAAGCTGTTCCGCGACCCAATTCGCGACAAAAATAGACCAGGTCACTACTTTTTTTTCGGCCTGCGGCCGAACCCCCCCCTTGATGACCAGCATAAAACTTGTCGTACAGGATGGAATAACGGTAATAATTTACAAATGACAGAGCCGAAAACAAGGGGGCATGCGCAACATCAGACAACTTGGCGACTTCGCCTCGACTTGCTCACTGTACCGGACCGCTCGAGCGCGGATTTCATATTTTTGATGGTCTGAACAATTTCGGCTGCCGCAAACGTTAGCAATTATGTGAAAGGACTATCAAAGTTGTCGCACAAGCAAGTTTTGGGCTTTCAGCCTCGAAGTCATAGCGTTTGTTGTTATTGCCAGTCCCACGGTTTAATACGAGTTTAAATGTGGCCGACGATTTGGCTGATTGTTGACAGTCCGCAATGCTCCGGATGTGATATGAGTATGTCTTTCCGTTATCGAATACCGCTTTGGCTTTATTCGTTGAAGGCATTATCTGCACGGATATCAGCGGATGCAATTTGGATGGGCAATAACGAACATGAATATATCCACCATCAATAGCGAGTGTACGCTCTTGCCGGGCGACGAGCATAGGCATTTTGCGATAGATTGTATATTTCTGAGCAATACACACGTCAAGGATCATTGACATGCAACCTCAAAAGTGAGACCTGCCTTGTATGCTGCCGTAAAGTCTATCGCAGAAGAATATTGTTGTTCCGGTGTGTCGGACATGCGGTTGAATATCGAGGCTGATGACACATAGTTAATGTCCACACACTCACGATATTAAGCGGCTACTCACCATTAGGATCAGTGGTCCTTCCTATCCCTTTCACGATATCACCAAATTTGGAAAGTATGCTTCTCTTGACAAGGAGGAGTTCTCGCTTCCCTTGCAAACTCGCCACCGTTCGGTCCAGAGGAATAAGGATACTTTTATCAGCCAGAAGGAGAGCATAATCGTTCGGGTTCGCAAGCTTCCGCTTCTTACAAACAAGCTCGAGGGCCTCTTGCATGTACATTCCTGCAGAACTATTGATTCGGTGAGTATTAGAAACCCAGCAAGAAAAGAGGCTCTTGTCAACATACACAGGTATAGTGGTTGAGATATGGACTGCATCAGCAGTGTCAGCAACTCGGATGCGCAGGAAAATTTGAGGACCATGTCCTGATGAAGGACCAATAAAACTCGGTAGGGTTACGGAGCCAAACATAGATCCTATATTTGCGCTTCCAGATGCAGGGAGAACAGGCCCCGGCACAGGAAGCTTGTCGGACTTTGTTGCAGTAACGCGCGATGGACGGCGCTGAATTTTGCTTTCGAGTATTTGGTTCTGCTGGACTATAAAATAAATCAATACCAATGTCGAAAGCTTAAAGGGTTCTCGGCTTTTTGCTTACTCTGCGAAGGTGTTGCCTCCAGGACGGCGTAGGCTTCAGAATTGAATTTAGTTATTTTACCAGTCCGATCGGGTGCTGCATTGACGCTTACTTTAATATCAGTAACCAGAGAAAGAAACCTGATGAGCTTACGAGGGAAATCATCATCCACCTCTCCATCATCCTCTGCAATCCTCAGGATCCACCCAATAGCTGTGACCTTTATGCCCCATTTTGGATCATCCTCACCACTCAACCCCTCGTCCAGCTTGGGCAACCAGCTATCTTCCCAATACGTCCACAGTGCAAAACCGATGACTTCTTCTACGGTTGCGTCCTTGCGTACATTGAGATCCATCGCCTTCCCAGGGGGTTGTCGTGCATGCGGAAAATACACTTGCACATTTGTTGACGCTGATTCACCTCGGCCTGATATTGCAGCGTACATTTTTGCAAAGGGGTTCGTAGTTCCAGCAGAGGAAGCCAGCATAGAGGACAAGTTCGATGTTAGTGGTTTAATGGGGGTCACTTTTTTGCGAGAGAACATGAGGTCTCCACCTGAATTAGATGGGGAAGCGGTGATAGACAGATTCGGATTCCGGTCGCGGGGGCGATGATGATGATGATGCTCCGCTTTGCGAAGTTCAGTATCCTGGTTGTTGGAGCTAGGTATAGGAGTCACCATCTCAAAGAAAGAGCCACTTGGTCGATCTGCCGAGCGTCGTCGATTCCGTATCACTGCGCGTCGAGAGGTTTTAGAGACAGGACTGAGACGCGGACGGGATTGGCTGTGTATATGAGAGGATGAGATGAGATGGGATGACGTTGATATCGAGATGGATGTCCCTGAGAATACAGAGAGGGCATCTGAATCTGACATGCCTGTCCGTGTGGCAGCGAATTCTCTGTATAGTATACCTTGTAAGAGGATGCCTGTCGTGAAAAGGGTTATTACACCTACGGGTCAAACTCGTCACCGTCATCCATACTCCTGCCGTTATTTGCTTCAACAGCAAATTCGTCCGAGGAGGAGTCTCCTTGTATTATCACTTCTTCGCCTGACGATGAGGAAGAATCAAAGTCGAGCGCAGGCGGAGGGGCTACAGGTGGGAGTGCCCCCCCTGGACCACGGCGTGTGGCCATTCTCTGGCGTCGCCTTGCCTCCATCTCCGCCGCACCCTTAAACTTGGGGATGAACTGCACGACCTTCGTCACTGGTGCCTCCTCGACAACACTCGGCTCCTGCACTTGGACGGTAGGCTGGGACGTACTTGTCGTGACAGCTTCCACCTCAATATGGTCCCAGCCCTCATTCTTTGAGACCTCTAACAGGTTGGTGGACAGCGGTGCGGTCATGCTTGCGGTGTCGTGCACGGGTGCCGCTCCTGATGACGAGTGCTTGGGGTCGAGCTGGCGGAAGGCGCCGGATTGGCGCTTTGACGACGACATGCGCTTCCCGTTGACACGGAGGCCCAAGCCGCCCGTGCGGCCCCCCATGATGGTCTGCGTGTACTTCAGGCGGGCACCTTGGTCGCTAGTGCTAGGCTTGTCTTGTTCGTCCTCGCTGAGTTGTGGACTTGATGGGGAGTTTACTTCCGGCCACCGGTCTGCGTCCGCCATGGACGCGGCGACGACATAAGGATTCGAGGAATATGATGGATCGAGGGTAATAACGCGAGAGCCGTATGGATCTTGGACGCCGCGCAGATAGAGCAGGCGCATGCTATGTATTAGAAAACTGTAATCTCACATTAGTAGGGGAATACAGAGGACGTATGGATTGCCCAACTCTGTATCGCTGATCAACGACATTGTGGTTATGAGAGAAGTGGTGGGCACAGCTTGATCAATCAATGCAACTATGTATACAGATTAGATCAAACACTGATACATGCACACAGACAACACAAAAGAACGTGGTAAACGATTAATAAAAGCTAGTAGATGCGCCCATTGTACTCTGCCCACAACCTGTCCACAAAAGATTGGTCTGTCTACAAATTTTTAATGAAGTCAGATTGTGAAGACGAGACCAATGATTTGCAACTCACATGAATGAGTGTCAACAACTCTCGTACAAATTCATTCCTCTGCAACCCGCCGTCCATCTTGCCAGACGAGTCAATGGCATTAATTACACTCTGCTCCATCAGGTTCTCCCTCTTTCCTGAAATATTAGCCTTGCCCTTTGAAGCACTCCCATTGACAGCAGGCTTGGACGCCAGCGTTCGCGCCAGAGTCGGGGTCGCCACCTCAGGACGCCGAGCCTGCGCAGGAGGGGTGCACGGTCGTAGCACAGGCGAGGCATTTGGTGAAGGCGACGCGGGAGGGGGGATCTCCATCGTCATCACATCATAGCCCAGATCCAAGGTCGAATATGGTTGTAACGGGGCGGGCACGTCCCAGCTCCGTTCAATCTCCTCCCGCTCCCTCGCATTCCTCTCGGTTTTCTTTTCTTTTTCCTTCTTTTTCCCTTTGCTCTTCCCGTTCACCCGCTTCGCCTTGGATAGCACCCTGCGGTACTGTTCCATATCGCTCAGAGCACTTGTGTCTTCAAAGTCCAGTTCGACGATATCCTGGGTCTGCTCATCTGGGGTACCACGGGGGTAGGGCCAAAGCTCAGAGCCGGCTTCGAACGGAACAAGTGGGTGACTGGACCTGGGTGCAGTCCCATTCATCGAGTTCCAGGGCCTCTCGTTGCCGTTTGTGCCATTCGCAGGTTTAGACTTTGTATTGCTGATGGATCCATTTTGCGACGGCGAGCCTCGGACAGTCGCCATCGAGGCCGATGCCTCAAGGCTGGGAGCAACAGCCCTCAGCTCCCCATAAAGCGCGCGTGGCGTCACATCCCCACTCCGCCTCCCAACCCCGTTCACCAACCTCCTATCAGAAATGGTATTCAGATTTGCATTTGGGCCCAGGCCAGCCACGAGCGGTAAACCAGCGCTCGCGCCTGCAGCCTGGAGCTCAAGATCGTTCTCCGCCTCCGGATCGAGTACGGTGCTGGACTCTGAGTAACCCCCATCAGAGTCGGTAGCACGGCGGTGCTCGTCCGAGTCAGTAAATTCGTTAGAATCGTCTTGTTCGTTGTCGCCCTCCCGAGAACTAGGATGAGACGCGATGGATGCTGTGCGAGAAGCACGGGAACCATGAGATGCGACGGATGGTGCGCGGGATGCAACTGAGGATGCCCGCGATGTGGGGAGCCCCAATAATGTAGAAATGACATCTTGATCCAGAATTTGAGTAGTCGATGCTGGATTTTCGAAAGAGGGAAACAAGTCTAGAGAAAGGGAGGATGGATGATCTATGGCGCCGGCAGATACAGCAGATGAGTTCGGCGAGATTGGTGTGCCATTGGAAGGTTTCGGGGAAGCAATGGATTCGTGTGATTTGACAGTAAAAGAGTTGAAGGTGAGTGAGTCGTTTTGAGATGGTGCCTTTGAAGGCACTACAGATGCAGATGCGAAGATGGAATCGAGCAAACTAAGACCGGTCGTGAGTGTGGACGGTTGTGCTGTTGATGATGGCTGCCCTTGAAGCTGTGCAATTAAGGACATCACATTGGGATCAGCGCTAGTGGGGTTTGATGTGGCTGGAGGCACTTGCTCCGCCCGAGAGAGGGCGGGTGAAGGTAAAAGTTTAGCAAAGAGCTTATCAAGCTCCGATGCATTACCGTTATGTGAGCTAGCAGATGCGTTGCTGCTGTATGTCGAACTCGTAACGCTTGATTCGCTGTCAGATTGCTGTGATTGAGACTGTGCATCAATCGAGCCACGGTTGCGATGACCAGTGTTTGAACTGGGTATATGGTCTGGAGGGTTGGGGTTTGGAGGAGGAGGTCTTCCAGGGCCATATCTATAATTATCAGGGTAGGGCACGTTTTGCTTGATGTAAAAGTGTAGCCTAGCGAACGCGATATTTAGTATGCAGGATGCAAATGGATCAAGGACGTACCGCTTCATGACATCAATCATCGGCTCCCGGTTTTCTGCTTTATCAAAGTACCATAGCCCAATAGTGTTTGATGCCTCTTTCGTCTTTAGATCTGGATTTCCAGGTCGTGCATAAATCTCGGAGAATTTGTTATCAGGTGGTGATGTGGAGGCTGATTGAAGGGTGAACGGGTGTATATTGGCCATGCGCTGGTTGGTGTATTCGGGATAGGAGCGAATGATGAGAAAGCTTTCGGAGGATGTAATGTCATCTTCTGGGTAAAGGCGTTGTATATGATCTTCCATGCCTGCCCGATTGAGGATATAGAAGCCATATGGAGGGTATGCGTTTCTGTGAAAGAAATAAGGCAGGTGGTTGGTATTAACTCAACAAAGATGATGGCTGCCTGAGACTTACCGTTCATACAAGAACATAGTACCCTCATAGCCTAGTTTTTCCCATTTGCCATTATGATGGTATACACAGACATGTGTAAACTGGTCAAAGATGGACAAGATGGAAGGGTCCCTTCGACGCAGGACTTTGAGGTTATGGTCATATTTGGAGGATGCAGACATGCCGCCTGTGAATTGTGGTGCTGGGTTTGTAAGTGCCCCAGGGTGGATTAGCTGTTGGGCTGGATGTTGGCGTTGTGTGCGAGGACTGGACATTGTATGTGGTCGCTGAGGTGAATTAGATTCTTGCTGGTGCAGGGTGTTCGTGCGTGGTGCGTTGTTTGGCGTGCGACGAGGAGGACCCATGATGTTTAAAGGTGGAAAGAAGAAGAAAGTACAAGGCTCAACTTGCAGCTGTTGACAATGGAGGTTAATCCCCGTCGTTTGTGTGCGATTGTTTATTTTACAAGGCCAATCTTGCACACGCTTCCAGTTCACAAACCTTGGAAATATAATGGAAAGAACATGTCCGATGTATTTGAGACCCAGCAAGAGCTACTCCACCTAGCCCTGCGGCCTGTAATTGCAAATACGTTTTTTAATCCTTCCATATTATCGTGCTGTTTGACAGAGAGTGTGGAACCAAACATTGCTTACATAATGTGGGGGTCCATTTTTTTCGACAACCCCCCTAGCTTCTTGCATTCGACATTGTTAAATGAGTGTTCAGAACCTCAACAGATGGCAGCTACATCGCCGCTCCGCCATAAAGGAAGGCGTTAAAATTATGCAAAAGGTTCTCGCTTCAGGCAAAGAGTCGCAGGGATACACCAGCGCAGAACTGCTCTCCCTTGCTCAGGCGGTGCCGCCCCCGCCCGACTATATCAAGTACGACTTTCCACCACCACTCACACCAAAGTACAATACGCACGGTAAACTAAATCCCCCGCCCTCCGTACCTCCACATCCGGACCACCCAGTCCGGTCCATATCGTGCGTGCTCCTGCTGTTCCTTCGCTTTTTTTTGCTAAAGCGGTTGTTATAGGTTTCTAAAGAGGACTATTTTGCCGATACTAGAGGCAAGGCATGAGGTGAAAATGACCAAGGTGATCCGCCTTGGCGGCTCGCCGATTCCCAAGACGAAAAAGGTTAAAGGGCGCCAGGTGCCAGACCCCACGTCGGACGTGGTGTGGCGATGGAAGTACGTTCCGGAAGACATGCGCCCGAAAGTTCCTGAGCCAGAGGAGGTCAAGGCAATCTTTGGCGCGGTTGTGGGCGCGGGCGAGGATATTAACCATTTGAACAGGCGAAGGCAGAACGCGCGAGTGGGCAAGGTGACGCGTGCGATTGAGACGATGAAACTCGTTGCGAAGGACGCGGCGGACAAGCAGAAGGCGATGTGTATGCTCCAGGCAGAGAAGCTGAGGGCGTCGACTGTTATACGGTTGGAGAAGAATGAGGTGCTGATGCGACAGACAATCGGCAAAGCGAGGGAGGAGAAGCTTCGCGAAGCAGCGTCGCTATAGTGGCAGGAGTGGTTAGTTCTGGATGGGGCAAGGCTGTTTCTGCTGGTAGTCAACTGTTTATTTTTTCCTGCATCAAATTTCTACACTAATATTTATATCATCCATATACTGCAAAGTTATCAACGTCTATGCGATGCCTTTTCGAAGCTTTTGCTGATCTGAAGACGGACCCCCAGACACTTTGCCTGTCAGGCGTCTTGTGTCAGATGATAAGGCCCTTGTACACCACCCACAACCATTATGCAACCTGTGACTACCTTTTGGACAGTTTGGAGGGTCTTTTACAGATTTACGGCCAAGCGCGGAGGATATGGTCCGAGACAGTGAGTTGCACTAACCTCTATTGTCTTGTGGACGCATGCTTGCCCGCCCAAATCGGATGGGATATCTCTTGATAAGAGTGCCCAAACATGTGTGGTGTGGCCTTGTGTGCTTCGCCTACAAAATCAGGGTTGCTTATATATATTCATGCATACAGGTCGAGAAACCGTCGCCGACCGGACTGTTGTTTGGCCCTTGAGGCTGTTCAAACTGCGGTGAGCGGATGGTAGGCGCTTCTATTTATAACTATACTGCATTGTGCAAATTATGGAGTGAATGCATTTTATATCGGGGATGTTATAATGCAGCCCAGTGTGTTTTTTTTTTTTTTTCAAACTGTCTGGCGAGCATATTGACGGGGATGACCATAACGGTCTTATAGGGGAAATTAGGAGGATGCACCGTGTCTGTGGGTCTATTTTACTTGTACGGTGAACGCGGACGGCTACTTGTTTATTGGAAATTGCTTAGCAATGGTGCTAAAGTTGTCGGGGAAATTGAATTGATGTGGCATTATTGTACTGATGCAGATACCAACGGAATCGGGTGGAGAAGTACAACAGCGCTTCTCCATGGGCATGATAGCTGATTGCAGTATGTTTGCGGCAAAAAGCAGTGATCACCTAGTTCAACTGAGCTGTGAATGAGATGAAAGTGACTCTTACGACGAGCAGTGGTACTAATCAACGGGCTTGAGCACGATAAGAGGTGGTTGGATGTTCAGGAGAAGTTGGACTGTAAAGTTCATGGAGGAGGGAAAACGGCCGCACGGAGGGGATCGGGGAGGATTCGGGCAGAAGAGATGTTGAAGAGTCGGTGTTCAACGGATGGCGGTCAGTGGTTACGTGCCACTGGTTGGTTCTATGATTGTCTGCAATTTCACTGGGTAGTTTGTAGTGATAGTTATGTTTTTGGTATAACTCTACCCGCCTCAGGCTAGTCGCCTAGCTTGTGTCCTCATGCGAACCGTAGGGATGATTATCACCGTAGGATCATTTAGTTTCGAGTAGTAGCGGCCGGAGGAGGAGGAGGTCCAAGGGAGATAGTTACGTAATGTATGATGGGGTCCTATTGTTCAAGGTGGTACAATTTATTTTTTTGTTTAAAAGTGGGTGGTACGATGGTGTTCGTCATTTCCCCAGCCGCTTCCACAATGCGCTTCCTCCTCCGCCCTTTCGCCTTGCACGCTGCTTATACTCCTATAGAAACAATTGTATTCTTTTGCATAATTGGAACCCTCGCATACTTCCACATTCTCAACGCTATCAAGCACTCGGCCTTTCTCGCGCCTCTCCCACCTCTCGCACCTTCCTTTGCGCTCTTGAAACAGGGCGAATGGCTAAATGTACGTGACTACGCATGGGCTCCGGTCGAACTCCAGCAATTTATTTTTTCAACCGTATGTTCTTTTATGACTGTTGTTTAACGAGCTACCGCTCATCATCACCTGTGTAGATGGATGGTATTTCCCTGGATGCACCCCCTTTGCCGGCTTCTATCCTTAACTTGACCTCTCACATCGCCGCTGCACCGTATACGTCTGTCTGTCACCGCCCTGCCAACAACTCGGCATGTTTTGCGCTTACCGACGAGTCACATACCACTACTCTCTCCTTCGCAAAGTCCGCACGGGATGCGTTCCTTGCCACCCTTCCACGCATCTTTACGGACCAGGCTGGCGTCCGTTTCGAACTCGATTCGTCCTCCCAATCCTCCGATCTAACTAACCCCCTCGCTGACCGTCGTTGGGTCGCCTATGCCGCTCGCACCCTCGTCTTGCGCTTCTGGGATCTCGCTAAAAAGGCCGACTCTCTTGATATCCTCCTCATCCTCCTCGGCTACATCCTCATGCACACTACCTTCTTGCTCCTCCTCCTACGCAGTCGCAGGCTAGGGAGTAACTTTTGGCTCCCTCTTGCCATCATCTCAAGCGCCATTCTTTCCTTCCTCATTGCCCTCCCCATCGCAATGGCCCTCCGCATTCCCATCGATCCTGTTGCTCTCACAGAGGCTCTCCCCTTCCTGGTATGTACAATCGGTTTCGACAAGCCTCTCCGTCTCGCACGCGCTGTCTTTACCCATCCACATCTCACATCTCCCGTCGCCCCTGCAGCCGTGCCTGGCCCTGCCTCGCTTAAGCCTGCTCCAAAGATCATCACTGAAAGTCTTACCCTCGTCTATCCCCCCATCATTCGCGACTACTTTTTGGAAATTGCTGTTCTCGTCGTTGGTGCCAACAGCAAGGTCGGTGGTCTCCGAGAAGTCTGTGCTCTCGCTGCCATCGTACTCGCTGCGGATTGCTTATTGCTTTGCACCTACCTCGCCGCCATCTTGGGTGTCATGATCGAAGTCCGTCGCATCAAAACAGTTCGTGCCATGACTCGATCTCGTTCAAACTCCTTCTCCTCTGTATCTGGACGCCCAAGCGCTATGAAACGTTCCGCTTCAGGCTCGGCTTTATCGTCTGGTACATCTACTCCGATAACGAACGGATCACAGTCCACGTTGCGCCGTCGCGTATCAACGATGTTTGGCGAAAAGGCTATGGGGCTTATTGGCGAAAAAGGCAGTAGTCTTCCCGGCTATGTTGGAGGTACCCATATTATGGGCACTCCGAGCAAAGGCAAACAACGCGAGCCAAAGCAGGAAAACCCTGTAGCAAGGCTCAAGCTCCTTTTGGCAAGCCTTTCCCCTTTATTCACCCACGTTGGCGCTCATCATTCCTTTTAATAGATCGCATCTTTTACTACACTCCATATTCTAAACCTCATCACCCCCCTGACACCGGCACGCCATCACAACACGGTAATTGACGCAGTTGGTCATTCTGTCAGCGTGCGAAAGGTAGATATCACTGCACCAGGGCTGCGCAGCGTCTTGGACGCTTTGGCGGACACTGCCACATGGCAACAAGATGATAACTTGGAAGAGAGCCTGGAAAGATCCCAACCAGAACTCCTTGTTAAAGTGTCGCCTCCAGTTCATGTCCGGGTCTTACCACCTGCTTCACTTCTCGCCAGCGCAAGACTTGCGTCTCCGACTCCATCTGCTTCTCCATCTGCTCACCACAAACGTCGCCGCACCACTTCAGAAGTCGTAGACGCCTTCATGTCCACATGGACTAGACTTGTTGGAGACCCTGTCCTGAGCAAGTGGATTGTCGTCTTCTTGGCCATCAGCATTAGCTTGAACGGTTATCTATTAAAGGGTATCGCAGCAGGGCTTGTTCTCCCTCGCTTGAGTATGAAAGGAGGAGGTGTGCGATTTGAAAAAGAGGAAGAGGAGGAAGAGCCCAAGGTTACCGTGAAGGAGATGGCGGTTGCGCAGGTTCCGCAGCAAAAACACCCGTTGGCGTTCCCAATCATTGCTCCTGTTGCTTCAGTGCGCGCTCCTACGCCTCCCCCGATTCGTGCACCTGCACCCACCTTTACCCTCGATGACGTCGACCGCCGGCTGCAAGCGTCTGCACGCGCTATTCTCCCCACGCCACCTGCCTCTTCAACATCAGACATTTCAGAGTCCTATATCGTCGACAGCATTCGATCTCTAGAAGAGTGCATCGATATTTTCGACAATGGCCCACGACCTCTCAGTGCTTCACTTGCGCTGCTCAACGATGAAGAGATCATCATGCTCGCGCAGAACGGAAAGATAGCAGCGTATGCGCTCGAAAAGGTTCTGGGCATGAACGAGCTTGAGAGGGCGGTCAGAGTGAGAAGAGCCTTGATTTGTAAGTGCCCTTTATGTGGTCTCTCATTCAGTAACTCATTGCGTGACAACTAGCGCGCGCGTCAAGGACACAGACGCTCGAGTCGTCAGATGTGCCGCTGGTAAACTACGATTATTCGCGGGTGTTAGGCGCGTGCTGTGAAAATGTCGTCGGCTACATTCCATTGCCGCTGGGTATTGCAGGTCCTCTGAATGTCGATGGTACCCTGTACCCCATTCCTATGGCGACGGCAGAAGGCACCCTTGTGGCGTCAACATCTCGCGGATGCAAGGCGCTGAATGCAGGTGGTGGTGTGACGACGGTGCTCACGCAGGATGCGATGACGCGCGGGCCGGCGATTGACTTCCCAACGATCGTGGGAGCGGCGCAGGCCAAGGCGTGGATCGCATCAGAGGAGGGCTATGGGCTGCTCAAGTTGGCGTTCGAGTCGACGTCGCGGTTCGCGAAGCTGCAGAGTCTGAAGACGGCGATGGCGGGGCGGACCCTGTTTGTGCGGTTTGCGACGGCGACGGGGGACGCGATGGGGATGAATATGATTTCGAAGGGCACGGAGAAGGCGTTGGAGGAGATGCAGAAGTGGTTCCCGGAGATGGTGGTGCTTGCGCTTTCTGGAAATTATTGCACGGATAAGAAGCCGGCGGCTATTAACTGGATTGAGGGGAGGGGGAAGAGTGTCGTTGCTGAGGCTGTGATTCCGGGCAAGGTGGTGAAGAGCGTGCTGAAGACGACGGTGGCGAGTTTATGCAATTTGAACACGAAGAAGAATCTGGTGGGAAGTGCGATGGCGGGCTCGATTGGCGGATTCAATGCACATGCGGCGAATATCTTGACGGCGGTGTTCATTGCGACTGGCCAGGATCCTGCGCAGAATGTGGAATCGTCGAATTGTATGACTTTGATGGAACCGTGAGTGGATTCTGTTCTGATGGATGGGCGATGCTAATGTGGGGAATTTTCGTAGAATTAATGATGGAGAGGATTTGCTCATGACGGTGTCCATGCCCTCGATTGAAGTCGGGACTGTTGGTGGTGGGACAGTACTTGCGCCGCAGCAGGCTGTGCTGGAGATGCTTGGGATTAGAGGTGCACATGCGACACATCCCGGGCAGAATGCGCAGGCGTTGGCGCGGCTGATTGCTGCTGCGGTGATGGCTGGGGAGCTGTCACTCTTGAGTGCACTTGCGGCAGGCCATCTTATTCGGGCGCACATGGCACACAACCGGTCGCAAACCAACACGCCTGCGGTGTCGCGGCCTGTTACGCCTGGGCCGAGCTCGCAGCCGGTTGCGCTTGTTGAATCGAAGGCGGATGAGGGCGTGCTAGTGTTGAGCCCGTCGTCTTCTACGGTGTCGTTGCCTTGATGTATATATACAGTATATCTACAATATTTTATCACTAGTGACACGGTCACGGGACCAATGTTGGAATGTTGTTCTTACGATAACCCTTTGTTTTTAACAAGGATGGCAGAAAACAAACGGCCAGTGGCTGTCGATTTGACGACTCTCAGACGTGATACACATCGCCCGATGCTGTCCGACCGAAGCCTCAATGTTGACGGTGACCGTATTCAGCTCATTAGCCCTCCTCCTGAGGAGATGCTCAGACGAACAGAGGTCAGTTCAGTGATATGAACCAAACCCAAACTCAACTTTGGTAGAACGCCTCTGCATCGAAGCGCAAAAGAAATGTTCCAGCCCCAACCCAGCTCACTCCCAACCCCAAACCCCGCAAACAGTCTCGTCAGCCTGACCCGCACTCTCCTACTCGTGCTGACAATCCAAATGCAGACTTTCTCCCTCTCTCAGCACGCCGGGCAACCTTGACTGCCCGCCGCCGTAGTGCAACCCCGATCCCCCCGTACGAGCCGCCTACAGATGTATTTACACCCCCAAAGGTCGTCTTTGTTGCCCCGCCGCCCGTCTCCACCCGCAAGTCCGCTTCGAGGACCAGGAAACGTCCATCGGCGATCATCACAACGGCCTCGGCAGTCAAGCGGGAGTTGGCCGATATCGATATCTCTGCGCCGATGCCCCCACCCAGCCCAACAGACGACCCGCTTCTCTTGTCGTCCAGTCTACCAGACCCCATTTCGACTCCATCCCGCCTCAAGCACAGTCGCATCCCAGACGATCTTCCCCCCTCGTCGCCTGTCGATGATGAGGTCCCGTCCTCTGTCCCCCAGTTTGACTGGACCCGCCATACATTGCCCGAAGGTTCGACTGACGACAGCATGATGCTCGTCGATCCAGCAGACGATGACGTTGCTGCGATCAATCTTTTTGATTTCATTGACCTTCCAGAGGGCTCAGGAGCGTGGTCAGATAGTGATGATGACGTTGAGGAAGGAGAGGGTGAATATACTGGACGCTGGCGTACAGTGAAGGTCCCAACAAAGGCTGATCCCCCAAGCAGCGCTACCCGTCATCGCATGGAGGACTGGGGCAGGCCTGTCAGTCCGTTTCCGTACAAGGTTAACAAACTCAACCTCGTCCCAGAGGAGGAAGATGAACGCGATGATATTCCGGACACATCTAACCTTATTTTAGCGGAAGCATATACACAACAACCGGACGACGACCTATTAGAAGAACAAGAAGTGAGGCAGATGAGTCTCGAGTTGGAAGACGAGCTAGACGACATGGATGCTAGACAGCTGGAAGTCGACAATGTACATTCGACCAATCACACTGCCATTCCTTCACCTTCTCCCATCTTACCTGTCGAGGAATTATCCGCCAAGCCTGTTTCGCATATTCAAGACGACGTGGAATCCGATGGCGACGATAGTAGCAGCGCAGGAGAGGAACTAGGGGTCATCAAGATCATTAGTGGGGATCCCCGTGCTGCAGCAAGAGCTGCTGCCATTCTGAAGCAGGTGAGGACAATCTCAATCTCAGTTCCTCGTCTCTAAACCGCAATCCCTAGCATGACTATGATTGTTACACCAAACAGAGCCGACATTCAGATGCGAAGAGAAGGAGAGCGTCGCATTCATGTGTCGATGCGCTCGCGAAATCAACTAGGAGAAAGAGTTTGGTTGCCGCTGGAGTCAGTCAGAGGCGTACTACCGCAGGTGGGAGTGCCGCGCGAACAGAAAACCTGAACCAGCATCGCAGAGCAACTTTGGGCATGGGTGTCGTCGGCGAACATGTCTATATTCCTGGAAGCCCAGCAATGACCCTTCCAGAGCTCCTGGCACAGGCGGAGCAAGAAGTCGAGGCAGGGGCTTCTACAACCTTGAACAAATCGAGACGACTAAGTGTGGGCACGGTCAAATTATTAGCGAGCAGCCTTGAGGGCAAGCAGGATGTGTTCGAAATGCCCTATCGAGGGAGAATACAAGTATTAAATCACGCGCAGGTGCCCGAACCATCATCACGAGCAAGGCGGCTATCCGGATTGAGGACAGAGGTTAAATCGAGGGCAGAAGGTGGTGTGCAGGAGTGGACAAAGGAGGAATGGAAGCTTCTGGATGCTTGTTTCACCGACGAGAGGCTTGAGGCTGGACTGCGTCTAGGCTTGGATGAACATGGCGATGGGCTGGCACCTGTTGACCTGGTCAATGTTGGGGATGTTGTGGATCGGTTTGTGCGATTGCTCGGTGGTGAGGAGGCGGTACGAACTTTTGGGGAAGTTTGGTCACGGTAGGTTAATCCTGATACTTTCTTGGAGATGGAAGCTGAGAATTTACTAGGGATAATCTCTTACAGCGAGCGCAGGCCTTGTGCAGGAAACAGCGCGAAGGCCATATAGCCCCACCGACGACACCTTTCACCCCGCGCGTACAAGAAGCCGTAGGGGGTATCCGAAGGATGCCCTCCATGGAAGTTCCAGAATTCACTCCCCTTGGCCGGCGTGCAGCACCCGCAAGGAAGCAAAGACCCATTTTACCACCACCAATGGATGGTCCAACACCATTTTCTGGGGAAGGCGTTGCCAGAAAGCGTATACCGGCATCGTTGTTGGCTCCACGATATTCACATCTCATGGAGGAAGCCATCGCCGTTAGTCAGGAACCTCTGGCTGACTCGGGTCAAATCAACGCAACCGCGTCTACCGCGTTTGACACTTCGTTGGAAGAGAGCGAAATGTCCGAAGTGCCCAATACGTCGCTGGAGGGACCGAACACTTCGATCGATGAAACCTCATTTGAGGAGACATCCGTTGAGTTGGAAGACCAATTACCAGTGACCCCGGCACGTGGAGATGCGGATGCCCATCCTGCTTCGCTGAAGAATCGTGTCAAGGGGTTCTTATTCTCTTATCTCCCGACACTATCCAAGACTGCACCAGCTGCGACACGCAAGCCAGAGAGAGCCCTGCGGCGACCAGGGCTTCCTCTTCCTCCGAAAGAGATTCTACAAAAACCTCGGGGTCCAGTATCGACGCCTGCGCGTGCTCCGATACCAAAGATGAAAGCCCCGAAAGATTTGGTGGAGCTTCATCCGACACCAGCGCTGGTCAAGACATCGATGATTCCGAGAGCGACTAAGCCTCAGCGCCTGGTTGAGCTGCATCCACTTCCACCGCCTCCAGAGCCGGTGAAAATTGTTCCAAGACCGCGGCGCAGCAGCGGAAGTAGTGTGAAGGATCTGGTGAAGAGCTTTGAGGAGATGCGGGCTGCGAGCGCATGTAGTGGGAGTTTCAGGCAGGTGAATTTGGTGAAAAGCGTTGGAGAGTTGAGGAAGCCAGCCCGTCCTGCCTGGAAGCCGTAAGCGTGTTGTAGCCAGTTGAACTGGCTATGATGATTTTTCACATGATCTTCTATGACATTTATGCCAACTATGTTAATTTTCTTTCAGGTATAAGAGGATGTCTTTATGTGTGTAATAACTTAGTATCTCTTGACTTTAGGCCAGCTGTGCGGTCACCATCATCCGACCGAAATCATCCAGTGACATGCTCTGATCAGTCGAGGTCGAGAATGTGGACAACATATCCACCATCTGTACCGCTTGTCAGAATTGTAATCGGAGAAGAAGTTAGTGCGTGCGTACTTCCTCTGCTTTTATTTTCTCTCCAAGTAGCTTGGCCACGCGTTGTATGTCCTTGATCATAATCTTTTGCTGTGGTAGCTCGTCCTCTGACACCTCGGGAAAAAATAGTGCAAATGTAGACAGAGCGGTTTGTTTCTGACGTTCTGTCAGGCTGTTGATATCGCGGCGTGTGCTAGGGGGCGTATTATGATTGCGCCTTGTCGCTTTCCGGCCACTTGTGCGTGATCGCTGTCCTTTGGCAGTCGAAGCGTCCTCTATATATTCATCGTCAGAATCATCGCCAGAGTTATCACCATTATCATCCTTGTCATCATCTTGATAGGCACTTTCGGGCCTACTTTCCGTAGAGTCAAGGTCCCGATCGTCTGCATGGGTATCCTCAAGAAGTACTGCACAGACCGAGCGCCAGTCTTCGAGGCTCACGAATTTGTCCTCCTTTAAAGGCTCGTCTTGGGTGTTGATGAGGTATTTGGCACCAAACTTCCACCCGCTTGCTGCGTTGCGGAATACTGCGAGGACCTCTGCATCATCTGGTGGGATGTCCAGGCGCTGCAAGGCGGCTGGAATGAGAGATATTGAAATCTGTGGGTCTATATCTGGGGTCGCGGTCGTTTCTGAAATGAACCCGCCTCCGCCATGACTAGTATCTGCGGCAGGTGTAGTTTCTTTTACGACTGAATAAAAGACGTCGTCAATTTGAGATTGGGTGGATCGCGCGAGGGCATAGAAAACGTCCATTGTCATGTTCGGCAGCCCGGCCGGTGACCTGCACACCTCGGCCGATGATGTTCGGTTTTAGCCGATCTCCATTTTTTTCTACCTTTACAACGTATTTTCGATGTTCCGATTGCTTTCTCGCTCAATCACCTCCCATCGCATCGATATCAGGAAAATGGCAACGGCTAGCACGCCCAACTTTGTATGTAAATGTTCATTTCCCCCCTTCTAATCGTCACTAAAGGTGTCCACAGAACAAGATCCTCTATGCTCCTCTTGCCGAGATTGACCCAGCAGTCAAAAATATCATCGATAAGGAGACATGGCGGCAATTTACAGGCCTCGAGTTGATTGCTTCAGAGGTAAGCGAGCTCTGGCAACCTGCATAATCATGATGTGCATCGTGCCCTTTTGTAGAATCTTACGAGCCGCGCTGCCATGGAAGCGAATGGTTCTATTTTAACTAACAAATACTCTGAAGGTCTTCCGGGTGCCCGTTATTATGGTGGAAATGAGTATATCGATGAGTTGGAGGTGCTGTGCCGCAAACGTGCCCTTCAGGCATTCGACTTGGATCCTGCCAAGTGGGGGGTAAATGTTCAACCCTACTCGGGTAGTGTGAGTCGTTGTCGCTTCTCTCGAGTGCGACCCCCGACTGATGTTTTGTCTGCTTAGACTGCGAAGTATGTTGATGTACACAATCCATCTTGCGGCGCACTGACGTGTGTTTGTGAAGCTTTGCCGCGTTGACAGCACTCATTCAGCCAAATGACCGCCTCATGGGACTTGGCCTTCCGGATGGCGGACATCTCACACATGGCTACTATGTGCGCTAATCCCTCCAGTTGCTCGTCAATTCAACAACTGACCAGTTCAACAGACTGCGAAGAAGAAGATGACTGCTTCTTCAATCTATTTCCAGTCATTCCCATATGCCATCGAACCTGAAAGCAACCTGATCGATTATTCGACCCTTTCTGCGCAGGCCAAGATCTTCAAGCCGCGTCTTATCATTTGTGGTGCTTCTGCTTACCCTCGTGATTGGGACTATGCTGAGCTGAAGAAGACTGCCACGAGGGAGGGAGCCATGCTCATGGCCGATATTGCCCACACCAGTGGTCTCATTGCAGCTCAGGAACTCAACAGCCCTTTCGATTACTGTGATGTTGTCACCACCACAACGTGTGTATGCCTGGAGCTTCAATTGAAGGATTTATTAACATATTTCCTAGTCACAAGACCCTTCGTGGTCCCCGCGCTGGACTCATCTTCTTCAGGAAAGACCTTGAGAATGCCAAAGATCTTGAGAAACGCGTGAACGACGCGGTCTTCCCTGCATGCCAGGGCGGTCCGCATAATAACGTTCAGTCTTCTTAAAAATAGCGCATGATCTTTGTTGTTGACAACCCTTTGCTAGACGATCGCTGCCGTTGCGACCGCACTTCTCCAAGTCGCACAACCTGAATTCCGCGAATATGCGAAGCAAGTCATCTCCAACGCCCGCGCTCTTGCTGCCTCCCTGGTGCAGCATGGTTATAAACTACAAACCGGCGGAACCGACAACCATCTCGTCCTCTGGGATCTTCGACCAATCGGGTTGACTGGTAGCAAAGTTGAGAAGGTTTGTGATCTCATGGGGATCACCATCAACAGTACGCTTCCCTCTTGAGTAGTCGTCGAGAATGTTTCTCACTATCAGAATAGAGAATGCTGTTTCTGGGGACGCTTCGGCGCAAGTCCCTGGTGGGATTCGCCTGGGGACATCTGCCCTCACGTCTCGCGATATGACCGAAGCCGATATCAAGATCGTCGCTGACTTCCTTCACCGCGCCGTCCAACTATCTCTTCTGCTCCAGAAAGAAGCTGGATCCAAACTATTGAAAGATTTCGTGCGCGTAGCCACTACGCAGGAGGCGGGGAAGCAAGGGTTTGCCAAAGTCAGGGAGTTGAGGGGTGAAGTCCGTGCATTTGCTTCACGGTGGCCTCTGCCAGGTGTTGATGTTTCAAACCTCACAAAACCTGATGGTATTGAGGATTAAAGGATGAGGAAGGAAGGGTGGGTACTCTCGGGCTTATAGATATTGGGTTTAGGATTTGAAGACTCAACAATCTCGTGCTACTTTGTAAGTAACCTATGGGGGTTCAAGCTTCAAAATTGTGTGGTGATATGGCAAAATAGTGATATTTTGGTTCGGTTTTGAGTCCCCTGTCAGACTCCTACACAGTCGCTAGGGAAAGAGCAAAACAACACGGTACTAACTATCGATACGATGCTGTCGGAAAATTTTTCGGAGCCTTAATATGACTTAGTACTGATAATTTACCGGGGATTGCCGGTGCCAGGAGTGCCGAGCTATTTCAAACTCCGCTGATCGCATCATCGCGCACTTCACGAAGTACACGGTGCATGTCCTCCCTCCCTCCCCCTCCTCCCCCCCCCGAAAAAAAAAGAAGATGTGGTGTTTATTGTGTCAGCTCAGCTCCTTAAGTGTGTTAAGTAGTGACTTTGGCTGCTTAAGTACTTAATGCCTAATAATTTACAGTAAATTGGGTTCAATTTATATTCAATTTACAGCCCCGTGATGCCAGCCAGCTCGATTTACAACTCTGATGGCAAACTGGGGGGGTTATCAGGGTTCTATTGATGGCAACCAAAGGCACACATCAATTTCTTTTTTTTCCTGCCTGCGGCACATTGCCCCAGCCCCAAGCATATTCTAATATCCTCACTAGTGCATTTGACCTCTAAGGAATGTGATTGGAGGGGCAACACAGTAGCTTGGCAGCACAAGAATTTCTAAAAGTTCTCCCCCCTCTCACAGTAGTGTTTTTGAGCCAATAGGTTCTATTTTTGGGATATAAGATGCTGTTGGGTCGGAGCTTGAAATGTGCCAAATTTACTGTCCAATTTATGGCTAACCCATTTAGTCCCGTAAATTGAACCAATTAACCACACTTATCATGCCTTATTAGGTTTTATCAGGTAATTGACCTTTTTTTATCTTGTCATCAGAAAGGCAATACCTTGTAATCTGACTTATCATTACCTTAAACTCCTAATAAGCATCTTAATAATCATCTGATAAGGCATTTGCTACCACACCATAATCTATTATCTGACCTTATAAACACATTACTGCCTTTTGCATAATTCTAACTGGTTAGGTGATAATGTGCCTTGGTAAACAAAATGACAGGCCTGTCACAGCCAGCCAACAAATGCTGACAGCTCAGACAATCTGAAGAGCAGGATTGTGAAATGGTACTATAAGGATCAACTAGATATGACAGACATATCTACTATGGCACAGTATTCAATTGGCCTCATCTCAAAGGTTCTCAGGAACTATTGCAAGTACAGACAAGTCAATAATCTATATAGTCATCATACTGGTCACCTTATTTACCTTGTAGAATCTGATTTACTTATCTGAATGAGATTATTTCTACCAATCCCTCCTTATTCCTTGATGAAGTGCAACAGAAACTTGCTAGTATATGGGGTGTCAATGTCTTAATTGTATCAATTTCATAAGCACTTGCTTCATTTGATCTCAGTTGCAAATTGTGATGATGTCACTTATTTGGTACTACATGCCATTACATGATCAGTTTGAAAAAAAACATCATTTCACAGAATTATGCAAAGGGCAGTATAAGGGATATTCTAAGGTAGTTGATATGTTACCTCAAAATTAATATTATTATACTTATCTGTTGAGATATCTAATCTAACAATCTATATCATCTGTTAGATATAGTACTTATAAGGATATGGAATATGGAATAGATTGTTGACTAGCTATATTACATAAGCAACTCAGGTATATAGACCTTACTAGTCTATATTAAATAAAAGCAAAGACAAAGTAAATCAAAAGGTATAAATGCAGCAGAAAAGGAAAAGATAGAGATAGAGGAAATTGTAGAGATATATTAATAAAAAGAAATAGAAAAATATAAAAAGTCAGGATTTGAGAGTCAAATATATTACAATTTCAAATAATATCTATACTGCAAGTAAAGACTTGTTACTAGTTATTCAAGATTCTAGTATTTCAGAGTTCAATAAGCAAATACAATCTCAGAAAGAATAAGACCTTATAAGTCTCAGAGTCTTTGTTATAAACTGTATCTCTTTTTCTTTTTCTTTAAATAATATAACCAAGAGTCTAAATTATAAGTACATTTTACATATTATTCTAGTCTTGCTATTGGATATATATTTACCTTGTATGTCATATCCCAAGTTACACCCTAACCTTTTATCCCAATTTAGTCTGCACCAATTCTTATCATAGGATATCTACTTGATATTTGTATTAAGAACCATGACACATCATGGGACTAAATGATCATATGAGAGATATTATAGATTAGAAATGTCAGCCTCAGCTTATGTGCTGTGCCCCTGGCTAGGTTGTGTCCCTGTATTTGTCAAACAAGGTTGGAGTATAGCTTTGCTCTAGGGACTAACCTGGTAGCAAGAGTGAAGAGGAAGGTCAACCATTAGGGCAGACGAGTAAGAATGATGAGACTGAGTGAGTACATACAGTCTGAAGATTGGTCAGAGTCAAATACTATAAGACTGAAGTCCTTTGGCAAGAGCAGGTCAGAGTAAGATTGCACTGAGGGACTAAGAGAGAATGGGAGGGAAGAACTTAGTCAATATTTGAACTGAGGAATTGTTAAGAACCACAACACATCATGGGACTAAATGATCATATAAGAGGTATTACAGATTAGAGACATCGGCCTCAGCTTGTATGCTGTGCTCCTGGCAAGGTTGTGTTCCTGTATTTGTCGAATAAGATCAGAGTGTAGCTTTGCTCTAGGGACTAAGCCTAGTAGCAAGAGCAAAGAGGAAGGTTGACCACTAGGGCAGACAAGTGAGAACAATGAGACTGAGCAAGTATGTATGGTCTGAAGATCAGTTGGAGTCAAGTACCTTAGGACTGAAGTCCTTCAGTGAGGGTGGGTCAGAGTGAGATTGCACTGAGGGACTAAGAAAGAATGGGGGAGAAACTTAGTCAATATTCAAACTAAGGAATATAGTGTGGAAATTGTGCTACTTATATACAGAGTCCAGAGACAAGGGGGAGACTGATGTAGACCATATGAATTGTCTCATCATTTGGGAACAACAGGGGAAGGTTGTTGACTGGCCTAGAGCAAGAATAAAGAGGGTGGAACAAGGAGGTGGAGTGGAGTGGGAATGATGAGGATAAAACAGGGTACATCTGAGGTGCAGGATCAGGGTCGGGGTGTGAATAAAGTGAACAAAGGTCAGATAACAACCTGTGACCAGAATTGGTACAGGCTGAATTGGGGTGAGAGGTCAGAGTATGACTTGGGATATGACAGTATCCCCCTCTTAGGGCCCGAACCCATAAGGGCCTTAGAGGTTGAGTCACATGACTTGCTGAGTTTGAATGTCACATTGTTGATGCTCAAAATCCTAAGTCTTCAATCCTTACCATCCCATTACTCCCAACCATACCTACTGCTGCCAAACTATGAGAACTCAAAAAAGTTCAGGATAAAGAAAAAGCATATCAGGCTGCTGAGCTTGAGGCCCTGATAGCAGTGGCTGAGGAAGAAGAGAGGCATGAGATAGAAAAGCAGAAGCAGTAGGAGTGACAAGAGCAGGAGGAGCAGAAATGGTAGGAGAAGGAGGCCAAGGAGGTGAGTGATAATTGCTTATAGGTGTCCCAGGCTGAGGAGGTTTGAACAGGCCAAATGGAAACAGAAGGCCACCAAGAGGGCCCAGGATAAGGTCACACAAAAAGCCTCAAGGGCCAAAGGGAAATGAAAGGCCACTTCTGACCACAATACAGACAATGATGAGGTCGAGGAGGTGGTGGTGCTGCTTAGGAAGAAGGCACATTAGGGTAGAAACATAGTGATGCAATAGGTGCAGGTGGCTGTAGAAGGAGTGTAGGCTGTAAGAGCAGTAAGTACAGAGTTCTTTGTCCTGTTGATGCTAACAAGTTGATAGGGATACCAAAAACAATCTGGTATGTGCCCAATGTGCATGGTCTGCACCTCTGCATCCACTCAATGCCCAATGTGCATCCTCCCTTCTCTCATTGTGTCAAGGAGGTCATCCAAAGACAATCCCCTCAGACCCAGCTCCATCCTCAACCTCAGCTCCATATGCTTATTGATCACGTTTGCTAATGTTGCTGTCTGGAACTATGAAATTTCAATGCTGTTGAGCTTGTCCTTGACCCCCCTCAAATACACTGCAATATTGCATTAGTAAAAGATACTGTTGGCAAAAAGCTTGACCATCTCTTCTAACCAGCCTTTCCAGACTGGCTATGTATTTTCTTCCTCCTCACCCACCTTGTCATCATCATCGTTGACCATTGTGCTTGATTTTGGCACATGTTTTGAAGGCCTGGCAGCCTTAGGATTATAGGATGACCCTGTATGATTGTGGGTCACTCCAGTCACTTCCCACTTGCAGGCTTGCAAGAAGAACAAGTAAACAAGGGAAGGTGCCAAGCCTAGGAGTAGGGATAAACAAATGAGTCAGAATGAAATGGAGTGAAAAAACAGAGACAAGAATGATACAAATTCAAAGTTGAAATGGAATGAAATGGAATGGGGTCAGAGGGTCAA